>CM070560.1:27215856-27514311 GCA_036346405.1 Phyllostachys edulis
CGCTTTTCCATTTCTGCCATTTAAAGATGGCATTGCCTGGAAATCGCGCACCGCACATTTTTGATCCAACGGTCAAAATGGGAGGGTGGATTGGGGCGGTCCGAATAGCCCAATACATCCAGCCCGTTCACGTGGAAATGGATGGTGATCGTTCACGGGAGGTTGAGGACGCGCGTGTAACGTGTCGGGGAGGTCCAGTCGCATGGTTCGAACCCATCTCCGGTCGCTACAGTGCCAGGTTTGAGTTTAGGCCGGGAGGTTTGACCAACTCAGTTTGAAATTTCAAAAGCTTTGACTGGGACTTTAAAAATAACAAATAAATTTATAAAATTAAGAAACTTTGCAGAATTGTTACTGGGATGATATATTTCCCAAGTAAATTTTTGAAACCACTGCTCCTCACTTTAAAATACATAAATAATTCATTTAGACCGAATAGGTTTTATTTAAAGACAATTATTTTTCTGAAAATCAAATAATTTCTAAAAATTCAACAAAAATATTTTTGGTCATAATAATTCATCCGCTTTTAAATAAAATACCTCCCAGTCTTAATACCAACTTTGAGTGGTATTTCCTTTTGAAGATTTGACCAAGTTGGAGTTTTAGTTAGAATTTGGGGAAAATTAGATTGTAACATGTTGCCTAATTTGCCAAAATGAACAGTGATGCTATATACAGCATCTCATTACTGTTTTATTAGGGCTGAGGCTGTTACAATTTATTTTATCACATTTATTGATGATTATTCAAGATTTGGTTATGTGTATCTTCTTAAACATAAGTCGGAAGGATTTGATGTATTTAAGTCATTTAAAGCTGAAGTGGAAAATCAATTGAATAGAAATATCAAAGTTTTGAGAACTGATCATAGAGGAGAATACACTTTAGGAATATTAAATGATTTTTGTAAAGAGCATGGAATTAGTCATCATTATACCATACCTTATACTCCACAACAAAATGGTGTGGCTGAGCGGAGGAATAGAACACTTATGGATATGGTTAGATCTATGATGGCTTATTCAGATTTTTCTTTATCTTTTTGGGGTGAAGCTTTGCATACTAATGTTTATTTATTAAATCATTCGCCATCTAAAGATGTAATAGTCACTCCTTATGAGTTGTGGACTGGAAGAAAACCCTCACTTCACCACTTAGCTGTTTAGGGTTGTAATGCACAAATTAGAGTGCCAAATCAAAACTGTACAAAATTGCAACCTAAAAGTACGCCAAGAATTTTTATTGGTTATTCTTTGGAATCAAAAGGGTATAGGTTCTATGACCAGAAAAAGGATAAACTGGTGGAAAGCAGGGATGCAATTTTTTTTAGATCAAAACACACCTCGCCGTGCTAAGCGAGCAATGGTGGAATTATTGGCAACTCCACCTGAAACACAGATGGATACATCTAGTATTGATTCTCACACTAAAGGAGGTTCAGCTCCTGAAGAAAATACAAACCAAACTCCCAATACTAACATGCTTAGGAGAAGTGGGAGGAATTTTAGTACACCTCAATATCTAGATGATTATTATTTGTTCTTGGGGGAAATACACTCTAAAATTTCAGATTTAGAGGAAGAACCAAAGACTTATAAAGAAGCAATAAGATGCTCTCAATCATAACTATGGGTGGAAGCAATGCGGGAAGAATTAAACTCGATGAAAAGGAATAAAGTTTGGGAACTTGTTGATCTACCAAACAACCGTAAGCCCATAGGTTGTAAATGGATTTTTAAAAGGAAATTGAATGCAGCAGGTTTAGTGGAAAAATATAAGGCTAGGCTTGTTGCTAAAGGCTTTACACAAAGAGAAGGTATTGACTTTGTAGAAACTTTTTCTCCTGTTGCAAAGTTTACTTCAATTCGTATTATTAGTGCTTTGGCGTCTTATTATGATCTTGAACTCTACCAAATAGATGTTAAAACTGCTTTTCTTAATGGTTTTTTGGAGGAGGAAATATATATGATACAGCCAGAAGGTTTTAGAGAAAAAGGAAATGAAATTAAGGTTTGCAAGTTAAATAGATCAATTTATGGTCTTAAACAAGCTTCACGTCAATGATATATTCTTTTTGATAATGCTATCACGTCATATGGTTTTTCAATGATGGAAGGTGATCATTGCATATATACAAAAGTTATGGGTAATTATTTTGTCCTACTGTCTTTATATGTTGATGATATTCTCATTGCTTCTAATGATAAAAATACATTGATGGAAGTGAAAGCTTGGTTGTCTTCCAAATTTGATATGAAAGATATGGGAGAAGCTTCCTATGTTTTAGGACAATACATAGAGATCGAAATAAAACGATTCTTGGGTTGTCTCAAAAGGCATACCTTCGAAGTGTTTTAAAACGATTTTCTATGGAAAATAGCAAACCTGTTAATGCACCTATTGTAAAGGGAACTAAACTCAGTGAGGAATTATGTCCAAAAACTCCTAGGGAAAAAGCTAGAATGAATGGTATTCCTTATTCTTCACCTTTGGGATGTCTTATGTATGCTATGTTATTTACACGACCTGAACTTAGCTATGCCATTGGAATTCTTAGTAGATATCAAAAGAATCCTCGGGAAGAGCACTGGAAACAAATCAAATATGTACTGCGTTATATCAAAGGAACTATGGATTATTCATTATGTTTTAATGGCCATAATCTTTAGCTGCAGGGTTATACAGATGCTGATTGGCAAGGGGATCTGGATGACCAAAAATCAACTTCTGGTTATCTATTCACTTTGGCGAGAGGTGCTATTTCTTGGTGTAGTAGGAAACAGAATTCAGTTGCTCTTTTCTCTATGGAAGCTGAATACATTGCTGCATCTGAAGCAACAAAGGAAGGTGTATGGTTGAGGGAATTTCTCGCATCACTTAAGGTTGTGGAAAGTGCACCACAACCTGTCACTATTTTCTGTGATAATCAGGCAACAATCAAGGTCTCAAAGCTAAATTTCATAGTAAAAGTAAACACATTGAAGCAAGATATCACTATATTCGTGATGTAATAAATAGACTCAAATCTATTCATTTGATTTATTTGCCTAGCATTGATATGGTTGCAGATCCACTGACTAAGCCAGTTAGTCAGGAATTATTTTCTAAGCATGTTAAAGACATGGGACTTTAGTTTATTGATTGAAATGTTTTCGCCAAGTGGGAGATGTTGGATTTTTATGTTGCCTTCAACATTTATTGTGGTTATTATCCGTTTTAATTCAATGTGGAATATAGATATATGTGATAGGGAATTATTTGATGCGGAATCTAACTCGAAGAATTAATACTCGAGGTGTTTGAGGATGGTCAGGCCTTTGGAATAGGTAGACATTTATTGAGATCGAGTCTACTGGATTTTAATATGCATGCGTATGATTAATCCGGATCTGACCTGCAGGCGGAATAAATAGCCGGGTTTGTTTTGCAGATCGGCTTTGCGGTGTCGTTGACCCACATGATCAGATTGGAATTGATCTTGTAAACAATCTGATCATGGCACATGACTCACACATGTGTGCTAGGGACTAATATATTTTAGACTCAGTAAACTGGCTTGTCTGATCGTGGTTGGTGACACGGTTCAAGAGTCTCACGGTGTACCAGAAGTAGGTGGGTCAATTATAACACTTGGAAGTGGAGTCTATAAATAGGTCCCTACCCTTTAGCCTCATAATGCAATTGTGAGCGACACAACGGAAAATGCAGAGGAATAGAGGGTAGCCCGAATAGACACCACAAAATCAATCTTGGGTTTGCTCAAAACCCAACAGGGCACGGCTTGCAGTGATAGCTCTCCTTGCATCGACGTGACAACGATGCCAGCGAGAGCTCACAGTTGACGACATCGACATAGCGATGTGGACGAAGCAGCTGTAGGCGGCTGCAACCTGACAGGTAAGGCCGTCGGCCGTTGGTGTTGCGGCTCAGCTTCGGTAGGCCGACAGGGCGGCATGGCATGGAAGACCACTTTTGGCAGCGCGGTGTGCGAGCAGGGAGCTGCCGTGGGCACCAAGTGTTTAATCTGCCATAGGCAGTGCTACATGGGATTAGGAGTTGCTGTAGGTGACAATAACACGAACACTGTAGGCTCACGTCGATACGAACGGTGAAGGCGACGAGGCGATCGCCATGGGCGAGCCTGAAGGCACGAAGGTGTGGGCGCGGCGTGGTGACTCATCGTGGGCATAGACGACCCAGCGCGAGGATGCGATGGCGAGGCTCGCTTTTGGTGAGACCCGTTGAGGTGACGGTGTATCGTAGCCTGTCGTTGGCTGCTCGGCATGACTCAGGCATGGCTTGCAGTGAGAGCTCGCCTTGGGCGAGATCGACACAGACACTGGTAAGAGCCTGCCATTGATGGGATCGACACGACGACAGTGCTGACAAGAGCTCACCGTTGGCAAGATCGACATGGTGACATGGACGAAGCCGCTATAGGCGGCTGTGACAACACGGGTGAGGCCACCTATCGTTGGTAGTGCGGCTCGGCTTCGACCGGCTGACAGGGTGGCACAACATGGCCCACCGTTGGTGGTGGCGTGGCGTGTGAGCAGGGAGCCGTCATGGGCGGCAAGCGTTTAATCTACCGTAGGCGGCGCTAGATGGGATTAGGAGTCACCGCAGGCAACAATAACACGGATGTCATAGGCACACGTTGAGAACAATAGTAGATCAAGATACTGTAAGAATACACTATTAGAAATCTCCATTTTCCCTAGTGAGTAATATACTAGGGAACATGCCCAAAACTATAGGGAATTAGTTTCCTTAATGGCATTCGTAGGGAACAACTACTAGGGGAAAGAATGTAGGGAAAGAAAAAGTTCCCTACGGTATTTTTGGAAAAACCTAGTGATGCGGGGTGCCCGATCTTCTCGACGTAGAACCTACAATGGGGGTCTACCCCTCAATATATAGTCTCGGCCTAGGAAGTACTCGGAGTTACTGTTCATGGTGGTACTATTCACACAACGCACTATTCATGACTTCGACTCCAACTCAAACTCACACAAAAGGAAAGCCCAAATTTAAACCGCCAGATTGTTTGGGCCATAGCGGCGTGACCGTACGTCTTCTGCAGCTGAGGCCAGATCTATAATATACTGTTTCGCTTTAGAGTGAGAACAAATTTTATTAGTGGAGTTTTATGAAAATAACCCTCCTAAGGGTCTGTGCGTAATTAAACAAAAGAGGATACGTAAAAACGGGATGTTTTGAAAATTTTAGAGTGAGTTGTTTTTCTGGAATGAGTCATACAGAGGAGTTGAATCTGCCAAGATAAGAGTGACCAATCAGTCGCTTTCCTCATGCGCCGCCAGGAGTGCCGACCTCGGCGACACATGGTCGCCGTTCATCGCCGCCGGCCAATAGCCCGCCGCGTCGTTGGTTGTTTCACCTATGCCCTTGTCGCGCGTTGCTTCCTATTCTGCTTTCGGCCCGGTAACGGTGCGTCTGCCGTAGCGTCTGCTTACGCTTCTTGTAGCGCTGTCAGCGTGGTTCTTCACGCGTGGTTCCATCGCCAACCGGTTGGCTGCATGCCCACGTAAGTAAAGTCTTTTGAAAAAAAAATCCAAAGAATAACATTGAGTGGCTTTGCTAGCATGTCCATGACCGTGGACATGGCTATTCGAATAGTTCTTAACACTCTGCAGAGGTTGTACAGCTTTACCCACATGACACGAATTCTCTAGTTTGTTCGGCATATATCTATGCTACCTCTCACTACCTTAGGTAAGCAGTCTAGAGCATGTGTTAAGGCCTTTACAAAGCGCCATTCCACCGTAGTCCCCCCTCGCTAAGGTTTCGCCCCCTTTTGATAGAAATCCGCAAAGTTCCTAGCCCCCTCTTGCGCCAGGTGGGACTAACCACTACTACAGGAACCGACATCACAGACGGTTCGGAACCGTCATCACGAGCGGTTTCGAAACCGTCTATGTTTTTGGTGCTGTGATAACGAGATATTATCACGAGCGGTACAAAACCGCTCGTGATACGAAATATCACGACGGTTTTATTAAAAACCGCTCGTGAAGTCAAGTATCACAGACGGTTTCAACTGACAACCGTATGTGATCTGAGAATATCACAGACGGTTCTAAATAAAAACCGTCTATGATAGGAGAATATCACGAGGCGGTTCTAAATAAAACCGCTCAGGATTTGTGACTATCACGCACGGCTTTTATATAGAACCGCTCGTGATATTCTCCTATCACGCATTTGCTTGCGCAATAAACCGCTCAGGATACTTGCCTTCACGAGCGGTTTTAACAAAAACCGTCTGTGATAGCTCATACCCCGCCCACAATTTCTTTGTTTTCTGGCTAGCCTCGGAATTGCTAGCCATGCCCTCTGAAAACAAGCATTCACGTAAATGATTCAAGCAATCACAAAAACAAATTTTCACAATAACAGATTCAAGCGACCATGACAACTCAAAGTGATCATTACTCAAAATAAATTACAAAAGATCGCATTTGTTCAAGTATTGTCGCTATAGTTACAACTAGATTACAATTGTTTGCGTTGAGAGGTTTTAGTGGGGTGATGCTCGGGTTGGCGACGGAGTGAAACTCTCCGTTGTCGTTAATGATTTCGAGTTGATAAAGGCGCAGAGCTTCCTCGAATGTCCTTGATCTCTTCCGCAACGAGTGAATCACATTGTAAATCCAAGACCCGTAAGCTACCAATTAAGAGTAAAGTGGTAAGCTATATATATTTAAATTTATAATTAGGAAATAATTATTTCGAGATTGACAAACCTCGTGATCCTTCTTCTTAGTCAGAAGGATTAGGCGCATATGATAGCAGACGTAGATTGCACATAACTCATCATCTTTTTCTTTGTGCACCGCAAAAATAGAATTACATATATAGGTATAGTCAGTTCGAGATGCGTTATTATGAAGTATGATATAGTATTATTGTGTTGTAGCACGTACTGGAAAATCCATCCTGTGTGTTAGTTGGGCGCTCTTTCCATCGTATATTCCTTTGTTGGCAACATAATTGATGAACGACCTACATGATTCGAAAAAGTTATCCTCGGCCATTTCAAACGAATGAAGACTACAATAGAGTTATGTAAGGAGGAAATGAGCATACCTCTCGAGTATTCCTCTTAGAGTGTCAAGTCGTGCTTGTTGCGGTTTAGGGAATCAAGGTATATCACATGGTTCCTCTTGGGTATAATAACTAAAAGGATCCAATGGTACCTACTCATGTATGTCGCTATAGTCATTAAACCTAAGTTCGTCTTTGCAGATAATGTACAAATGAAATTTGTATAGCAAGTAGTGACACTTACCCCGGTTGTAGGGCACCACTATGTACTTCATGTTCCTCTGAGAAGCAATGACCTCGTTATGTATTTCTCGACGAAGGGCGAGTCTTGTAGGATGGTTTGCAACGATACCACGTGTGGGTCGAGGAAACCCACCGTTCTTTCCATTCCGGACATTTTGCGGCATGTATCTATACATAAGCAATGAGTTGTGATATTTATCGGTATTAGATGAATGTAGAACTTGATTATGCGCACTTACGATGTCCAACATCGTAGAAGCGAGGCGTCGAGGCCAGCGAGGTTGAATAGTTCAAATAAATCATTGAAGCCCACGACGAAGTACCTCGTCCGTTGAAGAAATGCTTGTCCTCGTATCGGCGGTGATTCGATGTCGGACCCCTTCTTTTGGGTCTTGTCCAAGTACCAAGCATGCAAAGCGACAAGCATGTCCAACAGTGCATTATCTGTGGCCGGAACACAACGGTTTTCCGATGATGTATTTCCGGGTATCGCGGACTTCCGGACTTCTCGGACTTCCGGACTTGGGAGGCGCTTAACGTTCGTTGATTTCGATTTGGCCTTAGCGATTGGCATCGTTTTTTGTGAGACGACTCGGGAACCGACGTCGCCGACGCTTTTGTTGTTCCTTGGCGTCTTCTCCACGGGAATCGAAGAGGTGGCCTTTTGAGGCTAAACATGAGGTGGAGTCATCGAGGGTCCCGTTGGAGAGGAATGGTCGTGTCGGATCGCGGACTTCTTTGGTTCGTGGCGATGTTCTTCTTGGGCCATCGGATAAAAGAGAGGCGGCATCCCTAGTGTTGTGATCTCTTCGTTCGGACAAATGTCCAAAGGATGGCTCGGAAATTGACATGTACCATATCCACCGACCTTGGCGTAACCGTGTACTAGCTAGGCACCGTCTTTGCCTTGCCCTTCCTCGTATGGATACACCATCCCTGCGTGACCTCAATACAAAGGACCCATCCATCCTCACTTGGAGCTTACAGGCGTCGGCTCCTACAAAACGATCGCAATTAGCTAAGGCGTCGTTAGGGTCTATCTTTGGTGCATTCCATAGATGTACGTTACCTTGATGTCGTCTATCGGTGTCGGACGTCGTCATGTTCACAATTATCTTGTGGATCGGACGCTACTCCGACGTCGAGGAGGACCGTCTTCCAAATTAGCGGGCGGACTTGCATCACCGGCTCATGAGTATATCCATTTGACTCATAATCTTGCCATCTCTACTTGAAATTGGTTAGTAATCATCTGTACCAACCGGTTTGTCGTGCTCGCCTTGGATCTCTTCCTAGTCCTATCGTGTAGTAGTCGTCCGCGAATCCATGAATCCAAGGCACGTTAACCCCAAGGCCTCGCGTGCGACCCGGTGCTCCTTGTTTCCCAAGGTAGAGATAGTATATCCTTCTCCTATCGCACGGAAGGAGCCTTGGGAAGCTTGGGCGATCAAGTCACAGCCGCAAGAGGTCATCACGTTATTATAGACACTATGAAGTTATGGACTTATTAACAACTTAGTAGTTCGATATACTTACCACACGCTGGGACACTTCTGTCTGCGGGTTTGTGAAGGAGATCTTTGCCGAAAGACGAGACTTGTGCCCTCGCTTTTAACCAAATTAGGGAACGTGGGTCCGTGACATCGAAAGCAGGTTCTCCTTCTCCGCCGCCCATTCCTCAGATTTACCGCGTACCAGTGGTGCCGAGTCTGTCGGGTGAGTGTTTCGTGTCCGAGAGCTTTGTGCGCCGACTTTGCTCCTTAAATTCGGCCGATGTTTTCATAGCCACAAAGGTGTCCCATGCTTCCCGCGTCAAGAATCTATCTTTGCTTGAAGGGCGTCGACCCGTGTTCACGTGCCGTGACAAGAATGCTCTTGAAGGTCCTCCACGATTTACCCATCGTGAGCATCGCCGTCCATCGCCGCGCGCCACATGTGCTTCGGAATAGTGAACTTCTCTGAAAGTTTTGTCCACAGTAGCGCCTTCGCTTCTTTCGTCAGTCCTTCCACCTTGGTGTGGTGATGAGGACCTTCCTTCCAAGTATCCCGCAGATGGTCCGGAATCTCGCCACGATCTCTTGGGACTCGAGAGGGACCCCAAAGTCATCGACCTCCGTGATGACCAAACCGGCCCGTAGGCATTTTCGATTGTCCTCTGCCATCTCGCTTCGTGTCATTATCGCCGACGGTGACGGCGTCGGCGCCTCTTCCATCTGCGGGGTCGGTGTTGGCGGCCTCGTCGGCGCCTCTTCCATCTGCGGGGGTCGGTGTTGGTGGCCTCGTCGGCGCCTCTTCCATCTGCGGCGTCGGTGGCGAAGACAGTGCCTCTGCCATCTCGCTTACTTGCACTCGGGAAGAAGTACAGAGGTTGACTATAGAGATCAAGATGGCAAATGAAGAGTTGAATGAGCTCATCATGACTACTAACATTCCTAACACTCCTTAATCCACGAGCTTCTATTCTAACACTCCTAACACTCCTTAATCCACCAGCTTCTCTTGTGATCTTTGTATAGATAGAAACTAGTGATACAAATCTTTTGTCCGAGCCTACAACTAAGGAAATGCGATTGATGATATTATGTGCTCTCAGAAGGAGAGTAGCTAAAGAACAAGTCTTTGCCATCTCAATCCTATTGTCTATACTCTTCATGAAATGAATATGATAATATAAATTCAAACTATGAGCTCTAAACAATACTTTGCTTAGCTGTCAAATGATCTCAAGCTGTTAATCTAAAAACAGATTAAACTTCGATCAAACAGAGGTTGACTACAGAGATCAAGATGGCAAATGAAAAGTTGAATGAGCTCATACATACTACTAGAAGAATCACAAACTAGTCAATACAACCGATCAATTTGCAATAGAACTATGAGTTTGAACGAAAGTAACCAATTAACAAGACAACATATTGACAAAGAGTAAGTAATACAATAGAGCTCAAGTATGAACTAACTATCACATTCAATCTCAAGATAAGATGAGTTCATCACAGAGCATGTCAACAAAGCCCATCGATCAATTTGCAATATCTTCATTATTAGACTCAAAAATCGAAACTAATACGGATCAAGGTATCAACTATATATATATATATATATATATATATATATATATATATATATATATATATATATATATATATATATATATATATATATATATATATATATATATATATATATAATAGATCAATATATATATATATATATATATAGGAGCAATACTCACAGAGAGGATGCCGATCTTGGGAAAAGAACTCACGGTGCATAGACACTATTCCAACATATTAATTGATGATATTATGTGCTCTCAAAAGGAGAGTAGCTAAAGAACAAGTCTTTGCCATCTCAATCCTATTGTCTATACTCTTCATGAAATGAATATGATAATATAAATTCAAACTATGAGCTCTAAACAATACTTTGCTTAACTCGTCAAATGATCTCAACTGCTAATAAAAACAGATAAAACTTCGACCAAACAGAGGTTGACTACAGAGATCAAGATGGCAAATGAAAAGTTGAATGAGCTCATACATACTACTAGAAGAATCACAAACTAGTCAATACAACTAGTCAATTTGCAATAGAACTATGAGTCGAACCAAAGTAACCAATTAACAATTACAACATATTGACAAGAGTAAGTAATACAATAGAGCTCAAGTATGAACTAACTATCACATTCAATCTCAAGATAAGACGGAGTTCATCACGAGCATGTCAACAAAGGCCAATTGATTAATTTGCAACTAGCATCGCAAATATATATATATATATATATATATATATATATATATATATATATATATATATATATATATATATATGCAAAGATCAACCGAATCGCCACGGAGGAGCAATACTCACGAGAGGATGCCGCACAAGAACTGGGGAGGCAAGTGGGAGGAGGCCGACATGGGGAGGAGGACGGCGGCGTCGAGGTCGGGGCGCCAATGTCGGGCGGCGGCACCGAGGTCGGCGGCGACGTCGGGCTTCTGACTGGGAGGTGAACAGGCGCCGAGGTCGGGGCGGCGGCACCGAGGTCGGCCAGCCGAGGTCGGGCGGCAAGCAGAGGTCGGGGCACCAATGTCGGGCGGCGGTGCGAGGTCGTGGTCGGTGAAGGCGAGCCCTAAACCCTAGAGGAGGCGAACGAGCGCGAGAGCGTAAGGGCGCGGAGAGGAAGTGAGAAGTGAGAGGAAAACCCTAGCGTTTCCGCCTTATAAAAAGTATATCACGAGCGGTTCTCATTTCAACCGCTCAGTGATATTATATTCACGACGCGGTTGTATAATAAAACCGTCTCGTGATAGCCTACAACCTCGAGGCCAATTTATGATATCTGACAAAACATATCTTGAACTCGGTGAGACATAAATATCCCGAGAAAACATAGTGAACTTCTTTGAGACAAGTATGATGACAATTATGACAAGTCCATATGAATTCTAACTTTGTGACAAGTATGATGACAAGTTCATAACACATTTGACTTCAAAATTTCATATCTAATTCAACTCAACTCCAAATCAAGTGAAACCAATTTTGATACTCCACATTACAATGTACGTCCACACATTGACATTAATATCAAATATGACAAGTCCATAACAAGTTCATAACACATTTGACTTCAAAATTTCATATCTAATTCAACTCAACTCCAAATCAAGTATGATGACAATTTTGATACTCCACATTACAATGTACGTCCACATTGACATCAATATCAAATATGACAAGTCCATAACACATCAACACATGACAATTTCACGTTGACATCAAAATATATGAGAGATTACAAGTCCATAACACATGATGTTATGGAATAAATTAATTACATTGGAGTAAATTCTTAATTAAGATATAGGCCTTCATGATGATCGACGCGCATATAGCTAGCTTCCTCACTGGGTTCTTCCTCGAGCCTAATGTCGTTTCCGAAAGGAGGCAACTCATCAAATTGATTGTATTCTTCCTCGTCCACTACATTCTCAACTCCGACAATCCTCCTTTTTCCATGAAGAACTACGTGGCGCTTCTTATTTGCCGGGTCGGTTACATAGAAGACTTGAACAACTTGGTTAGCCAGTACGAATGGTTCGTCTTTATATCCGACACGTTCGAGGTCCACGGTAGTGACACCGTACTTGTCAACCTTCACCGTCTTGAGATGGACCCAACGACACGAAATAGGGGATCTTGAAAAGCACGTGGTCGAGCTCCCATATCTCGTCTATTTGCCCATAGTAGGAGCTCCTCATCCCATCGGTCTCGAATGCATCTATCACGGACACCGCTATTACGGGTATGCTCTTCCTATCTGAGTGCCGTATAAAATGTGTACCCATTGATGTCGATCCTTGCCATGTGACAATTGTAAATTGTGGCCCTCGTGCCAACCATAGCAACAGATCATCACTTGATGACCTCCCGATGATTCGCACCTTTAACCATTCGTTGAACCGACGGTTGTGCTCTCTCGTGATCCAAACCTCCGACCGGTCTGGATTCTGTTGGCGCACCATGTCTTTGTGCTCATCGATATACGGGGACACTTGGGTCATGTGTTGCAAGACCATGAAATGGGCTTGAGCGTATGTATCCAGATCGGGAGTTATTGATTTCCTTCCGATGGTCCCGATACCATCCAGTCTCCCCTCATGGCGAGATAGAGGCACACCTATCGGTTCCACCTGAGCCATGTAGTCGACGCAGAACTCAATGACCTCTTCGGTTGCATAACCTTCGATGATCTTGCCCTCGGTTAGAGATCGATTCCGTCGTAGGACTTGAGAATTCCCATGTACCTCTCGAGCGGGTACATATGACGAAGAACACAGGTCGCATATCTTTATCTCTCTCACAAGGTGAACAATGAGATGGACCATGATATCGAAAAATGACGGAGGGAAATACATCTCAAGATGACATAGAGTGGTCACCACCTCGGCTGCAGAGCATCTAGTCCTTGGGATCAATGATCTTGAGCAATTGAGTTGAAAAATAACACTGACCTCAAGATTGCCACTCGGACCTTGTTCGGCAAGATACTTCTAATTGCAACAGAAGCATTTGTGTCATCAACACATAACAATCATGAGACTTCATACCAATTAATTTCAAATCTTGCATAGAAATAAGGTTCTTAATGTTAGCGGAGTAACGGATGGGACTTTCACTCCATGCAAGCTCACAGCACGATTCATTTCTCTCGGCCTTGGATAGAGTGTAGCAAAATTTGGGGAAGGTACGCGTTAAATCTGTATCGGTCTCTACCGTGCTAACTCATCCTTATGTTCATATCAACCAAGTCACGCCGCATGCGTTAACACCATCCTTTGTTTTGCCACTAATGTTCAGCAAGAGACCAATCAAGCTATCACATACCAATCTTAGCAGGAGGTCCTTGCTTCACCTTAGCAAAGATTCGGCGCTTGTATCGGGATGCTTTGCACACAGGACATACATGCATGTCCGCATACTCTTTACTGATAGAGGATACAATCATTCTGACATGCATGTATTCTTTCTACTTCCATTCCCAATGGACAAATAACCTTCTTTGCTTGATAGGTGGTCTGGGCAACACGTTTCCCTCCGGAAGGATGTCCGCTAGGAGACCTAACAACGCCGTGAAACTCTTATCGGACCAACCATTGCTTGCCATCAATTTCAGCAGTTCAAGCACGGTTGACAACCTTGTATATTCCGGCTTGCAACCAGGGAACAAAGGTCTCACCGAGTCCTCCCTTAAGCCCTCAAATTTACAAAACTCTCTCTCCTTTGTAGTTCTCTTACGCATCGCAGTAGCATCTCGATCCAGATTGTCATCGTGTGACATATCCTCATCAAAAGCAAGATCCACATCCGCGATCGTTGACTTCCTCGGCGGTGCCGTCATTACTAACTTCATGTGTAATAATCGCTCTTCACCGTGATCGTCCAACATGTATACCCTTTTGTGAAACCCTTCAATCAAGTGCGCTTCTATTTGCGCGTTGTTAAACATCTTCAAATTACCGCAATCAATGCATGGACAAGACATAAAATTTATCTCCTTCTTCAACATATCACCTTTCGTGGCTCTTCTAAAAGCAACCACGCCATTAATGTACTCTTGACTCACACGGTTCTGCTTGTACATCCAGTTTGATCCATCTACACTACGCATGTAACAAATTAGTGTCAAAATTGATTAGCGATTAATTTATAGCAAATATAAAGGGTTATAGATCGTTACCCTCGGAGGTCACGAAGAAAATCGATTCCTCTCCTTTCCTTCTCCTCTCTAAGGTGGCGCAATGGGGAGGAGGTGGCGGGTGTTGGAGGCGCTAGGGCAAGGGTCCAACCTTCTCCTCTCTAAGTGGCGAAGCGGATAATTATTGATTATCTGCATGATTGTTGATTAGATACGAGACAAAAGACAAGAGGAAGATCCTAATTAATAACTAGCAAGTTGGTCCGCACGATTGCGCGGTATCCGCTTTTCATATAATTGAAACAATAAACCACTTTGTGATGACGCTTTCTTCATGGATATAAATGGAGGAAATATAAAATACATCATTGCACATGTGACTTATGTTGGTGTGTCATAAATTCTTCTTTTTAATCTGTTCTAGAAAACTACTCATGAAATTAGTTACGATTAAGACTTTCACTTCTTTGCACGTACTTACTCGTTTTGTCTCATCGTTGCACAAAGGAATTACACCGCATTAATTAAAGGCTACATGTTTTGCTTTTCATTTTCTACAAATAGGGTCCATCAAATTGAGAGCTAGATGTACGACGTTTTGCCTTTTCCCATCAAGTAGTATTAATTGAAACCTAAACCCTATGCTTCCGATTAAGGAATACAACAAAGAAAACAAAACATTAGCGTCTATATACGAGTAGCAAAGTCGGAAATTCACTAATCAATAGAGTGGAAAAAGGATAATCGAGATTACTTCATCTGCTTAATTAGGGAGAAATCGCGAGTTGGAGGAGCTAGGGAGGAAGTGGCGTGGCACTGGGAGGAGAAGCTAGCTACCAAATCTAAGTGGAGCCCAAAGAGAGGGCAGTTGATTATATTTATCCAAACGCAGCGCAGCAGAGAGTGGCAGAGGCACGCCGGCGAGTGAACCTGATGGCGGTCTGGCAGAGGATGTGTCGCGCTCAATTTATATGCGATGGGCATATCACGAGGCGGTTCTTAATAAAACCGTCTGTGATAGATGACTATCACAGAGCGGTTTGTAAATAGAACCGTCGTGATATTACATGACGGTTCTATTCACAAACCGCCTCGTGATAATCACCAAATCACGCACGGTTTGTAAATAGAACCGCTGCGTGATATTACGACGGTTATTAAATAGAACCGCTGCGTGATTGGTGATTATCACGAGGCGGTTTGTGAATAGAACCGTCGGTAATATCACGACGGTTCTATTTACAAACCGTCTGTGATAGATGACTATCACGAGCGGTTCTAAAAATACCGTCGTGATATTCTTCGCGCCACCCGAGTGCGGCAATAGCCAACATTTGCGGTTCCAAAGGAACCGTGCGTGATGGGCGTCTACTATAGCCTGTTTTGTAGTAGTGAACGTCGGTCATAACATGATTATCCACCGCATCTGAAGGGAACGACCATGGTTGAACATTGCAAATTAGTCAGCTAGGTCCCACCCATACTCAGGACATGTGGTAGTACAATGTGGGTTAGCAAGATGCGGCTCGAAGACCTGTCCTTAATTGACTTGGGCGACTTTCCAGAAAAACCCATGGGCCTGGATCATAGAAATGACTCAATCCCGTGTATCAACATGCAACATCCAAACAACCATTTCGCCCAAGTACAAACCATCATTTTATTTTATTTTTCAAAGTGATTTGTAAACTTCCATAACACACCAATGCCATGGATACAATTTAAGCAACATTTGATTTTTGGCTGAAATTCTCCAAATCAAACATTTTTGGTCTAAGCATGTCTTTGCATCATATTTTCAAATGGTCCTAGTTCATACGATCGTATCAACTAGGTTTTATCTAGGGTGACAATATATTTGATTCAAATATCAACATTGGCCATACAAAGGATTTAGGCATATTTATAAATTTAAAACACGAATTTAAATTATTGAATATAAATAGCATGTAGTAATAATTTAAAACAGAATTTAAATAATTTGAAATAATGGGTGCAAATATGGTCAAAGATGTAACTTGCCTTGCTCAATCGATTGTTCTCAAACGGTAAAATCGACTCTCTAAAGTCAATTTAACTCTATCTGTGAAAATAAGCCAAATTTAAACAAAATTCAAATAAAGATTCAAATGAACTCCAAATTAAATAATTTTAATTTAGTTAGCTAGATATTTAATTTATATGAATTTAGACATTTGAATCGACGAAATCAGAGTTCATATGAAGGAGAACGAACCCCGAGAAGTTTACAATTCACATGAAATGATGAATAATAGGATTTTTCAGAATTTTGGAATTATCTTTACAAAGGAAATTCCGAAATAATGACGTCAGCGGCCGATTTCTTTTCGGGTGCCACGTAATTGCTGACTGGGTGTTTAGGGCTTAGGTGGCAAGGATGTGGCTCCAAGGTGGTAGCCACGTGGCGGTGCCATGCAGGCACAGAGCCGGCAGTAGCTTAGCGGCGAGGGCGGCAAGGGAAAGATGGGGGATGCAGGGATTATGATGCTCACGTTTTGGTCACCTGGAGAGGCAGCAATAGCTGGCGGCGACACAAAGGGCGGCGGCACGTGCTAGCTCGACGGCGGTGACGGGCTCCGATGGTCTTCGGGTCGGGGAAAGGTGTGCATGGGGTAGGCGTTGAGGCGGCTATAGCGGCGGTGAGGTCGGGGACGCCGATGAGACCTTGCCGGCGCTGGAAACAAAGAAAAACCGAGTTCGGGCGGCGGGAATGAACTCCAAAATCCAGCGAGGCGAGGGCACGGGAGGAGGAGTGACTGACCGGGTTGGAATGAGGAGGAGGAGGTGCACCCGGTGCTCCCTTTTATAGGGGATGGGGAGGGCGAGGGGAGGAGATCGTGCGCGGTGAACGTGGCGGCGGCGGTTGCGGCATGCGGGCGAACCGGGCGTGGAGAAAGAGGGAGAAGGTGGGGGTGGAGGCGTAGGTGGGCGCGGGCCGTGCGCAACCCCGCGAGGAAGTCGGGGCGATTGAGGTCGTGGCCGTTGCGGAGCACGGCGAGACCAGCAATGGCGGCGGGGTTGGTTGGCCGTGCGGGGAAGAAACAAGGAAGAAAGAGATGACAGGCCCACTGTCAGTGGCGAGGAGAGTGTGACAGGTGGCGCCGGGGTGAGAGAGAGGGTGAGGCGCGGGCAAATGGGCTAGCTCGGGCCAAATTAGATGGGGATTGGGTCGAATAGGAACGGGCCGAGTTTATAATTTGGCCAAAAAACTGTTGGGCGAATTTCAAATGCTTTTCTATTTAAAATAAAACTGATAAATCAAAAAGGCTTTAGAAAATAGCAAATAAAATCCAAAAATTCTAGAAAAATTCACAGAAATTCCTAGAGTTATTTTCGGCTTAATAAAATTATTTCCAACTTAAAGTTGGCTTTTATTTTTGCAAATAAATTATTTTGGCTTTAAAATATTTTGGAAAAAGCTTTTAAAATTCGAAAATTCTAGAAATTAATTAAATTTTTATTTTTGACTTTAACTCAAATAAAACTTCAAAAACTTTAATAAATTTTATTTTTGAATGTTAAAACTTCAGAAATTCAAATAAAGCAAAAAACTCTTTCAAATTTCAGAAAATCCAACAAAATAATAACTTTAATAATTTTTAATTTGGTAATAGAACTTTGGGATATTACACAATGCCAACATTGTCTTCGACATGTGGGTCATTCAGCACAAACTCAAGCCCAATGGATCTCTAGACTAATACAAGGTGTAGTGGGTTCTCCGTAGATCCTCCCAAGGACTCAGTGTTGACTTCGATGAGACATTCAGTTCTGTGGTCAAACCTTACACAATTTGGGTTGTTCTTTCTCTTGCTCTTTTGTATAATTGGCCTATTAATCAACTAAATGCCAATAATGCTTTCTTGCATGGTACCCTCTCCGAGATAGTCTACTGTCACCATCCTACTAGGTTTGTCAATTCCTCTAGTCCTGATCTCATATGCCGTCTTAATTGTTCTTTGTATGGTCTCAAACAAGCTCCTCGCACTTGGTACCATCACTTTTCTACTTTTATTTCCTGTCATAGTTTTTCCTATTCCATGTGTGATACCTCTCTTTTCATGTATACTCACGGTGTTCATACCGCATATCTTCTACTTTATGTTGTTGATATTATTTTCATCGCATTTTGTCCTCAGTTCCTTGCACATTCAATCGATGCACTCAACTCTGGATTTTCTATGACTAACTTGGGCGACTTACATTACTTCCTTGGCATTTCTGTCTGTCGCACTCCATCTGGTATTTTCCTTTCTTAAGGCAAGTATGCTGCTGACATCCTTGCACGTGCTGGCATGTCCGACTGTCGTCCATCTTCCTGTAATACCCCAAAAGTATTTGAAAGGATTATTGAGAGAGAATTAAGTTATTTAAAGAGGAGGACTATTTAGAAATTGATTTAGGAGAAGGATCAAATATAAAATAGCTGATTAAGTAACTAAAGAGGGGTTCGTAGTGAATTTTGGACAACATGGGCTGTGGGCTTCCGGCCCACAGCATTTTGGCCCATTAGTGGAAGGGGGCAGCCGGCCTTAAAAGGGAGCAAACCCTAGGCGTCACCTCTTCCCCCCTGGCCCCTTGGCCGCCACCTCTATCCTCCCCCATGGTTGACTCCTCCTCTCCTCCCTGCGCCTCCTCCTCCCAGTCCAGAACCCCTTGGCAGCGCCTCCTCCCTTGGTGTGACTCCCTACTACCGGCCAAGAACTCCTCTCCCCGCTGCCGGCCAAGTTGGAGAAGAAGGAAGGAGTTGCCTAGTGATGCTCGGCCAAGAAGAGGAAAAGAGAAGGAGGGAAGAAGGAAGGGAAGGGATCGTGGCCTGGTGTTGGTGTTCATCGTGTTCGATAGCGGATACTTTAAGGGTAACCTCAACTCCCCTTCGATTAGTTGCGTATTTGGTTAATTGATCAATGTCGGTATTTAGATCTGTTTAGAACAGATAGGAGTGGCCGACGTTTTTGAGAAGTTTAACGGTAGAATCTGTCCTGGACGCCTCCTATATAATTGTAGGAGACGTCGATACCTTTCCGTAGAGTGCTAGATCTCATGGTTTGGACGAACGGTTCAAAAGTTATGAATTGTTTAGTGCTGCTGTCCTGCAATTCTGTAGTAGTTCTGACAGTTATTAGTAATCAGGATTAAGCGGATAGTTAAGGAATATTTGGAAGGTCTCAATATAACAAAAGATGTATATAATTTTCTAAGCTTTCCAGAAAGCTAAATAACACGAAATTTGGATAATTGTACTGAAAGATATGATAGTTTTAATATTGTTGTCCAGAAACCCGACGTGAATTAGATGTTTAGTTAATCAGCTTGGTAAGGGTAGTAGATGGCCGAATCTGGAAGGCTCACCAACTAGGTTTAGTTGGAGAATTTGATAAACTTTCTAGAAAGTCTAAGAACACCCCAATTGGACATCTGTACTAAAATATATGAATTTTTGTTTATGACTGTCTACAGAGGGGACAGATCGATAATTAGGAGTTTGGGTTGGGATTGTGCTAAAGAGTAGAGCAAGTTCGTATTTACTTCTAGTCTTGTTGTTTGTCCAGGATTGTTATCTTAGAAAGTTTGCTAAACTAATTCAGGTGTGGGATTGGTCTCGGGGGCAGCGCCCTCTTCACGTCCTCTGTTCTCACACGGTTGAGGCAAGTACCTTGATTGATAGACTTAATATGAATGAATGATATTGTTTGCTAGTATTGTGAATATATGTGCTATTCATGGATGCTAAGATATTATGAATGTTAATACTCATGTTTACTAGTATTATGAATTATGTGCTATTCATGGATGCTTGAATATTATGAACGTCAATGATCATGAATGCTAGTAGTATGAATAAGTTTATTCATATGCGATATTGCTGCGAATGCATGATTATGATGATTTATGATTTTGCTCATATGCATCATGATGACATATTAAAGACTTGGTCACGTGGTGACCAAGCATTTGTTGAGGTCCCCGTCATGAATATGACGGGCTTATAATCCCCACACTCGTGGAGTGTGGGCTTAGAATCCCCATACTTATGGAGTATGGGCAATGGTCCCTGTGCTCACAAGCATGGGTATGCATCGACGGATGCATGCTCTGTATTACCGGTAAAATACAAAAGAGAAAGAGAAAGAGAAAGTGCATTTGAGCATCTTGCATAGCATGATTGTATAACATGTTTGATATAGAGATTTGAGGATGGTTGTCAATGATTACAATTGTTAATGTTGTTGTTACCATCTATTATACTTGCTGAGTCTTTGGGCTCACTCTTGCTATTGTTGTGTTTTTAGGTACCCTTTACAAGAACAGCATGCATGGGGAAAAATAAAGATTAGAGTGGTTGCACAATGGCACGAACTACTCAAATTGAATTGATAGAATAATAATTTAGTAGTTGAGTGATTTGGTTAGAGTATTCTTCATTATTAGACCCTTTGCTTGGAATAAATTGTAATAGGGTTGACTAGATGATTATGGATGCCCTTTGGATTATATTTTAGTTGTAGTCGATATCGTAATGATTAGCTCAATCTTGGATGTCTCTTGATTATGCTGGATGTTGGATTATTTAGTTATGTTATAATTAATTGTTGGAACCTCTGGTATAGTTAACTATACAAAGGAGGTTCTGCCGAAATTTATTAAGATGTTTTTAGTTTAATTTGATTACAATGTTAGTTTAGTAGCATTCCAGGCCTTTGTCGGGCTGGGGTGTTACACTCCCACACCCATTGATACCTCATCTAAACTTTCTATTGATGTCGGTTCTCCTATGGCTGATCCCATAGCCTATCGAAGTTTGGCCAGTGCTCTTCAGTACTTGACATTTACCAGACCTAATATTTTGTATGCTGTGCAGCAAATCTATTTACATATGTCACTTCTCTCTTATCAAGTGTCTCTTTCAGTACCTCACAGGTAGTTTACACTTTGGTCTTCATTTGTTTCCCTTGTCCACTTCTAACAGCGTAGCTTACTTGGATGGCAATTGGGCTGGTTGCCTCGACACTCGATGGTCACGTCAGCTCTCGTCTCTTTCTTGGTGATAACCTCATGTCATGGTCCTCTAAGTGTCAGACCACTCTCTCCTGGTCTAGTGCGGAGGCTGAGTATCGCGATGTGGCTAACGTTGTTGTCGAAGCATCCTAGATTTGCCAGCCTGTTCAAGAGCTCTGCCGACCCTTGTCCACGGCTACAATCGTTTCACAATGTCAGTTACATCCACATATCCAACAACCCAATTCAGCACCAACGCACGAAACATATTGAGATTGATCTCCACTTTGTTCAAGAGCGTGTTGCTTTGGGTCATGTTCATGTATTGCATGTTCCATCATCGTCATAGTTTACCGACATTTTTACAAAAGCCCTGTTGATGAGTACATCACTCCTTTGGATGCAAACACCAATTCTACCACTCTTCCACCTGAGTCCATACAAGGATCAACTACAAGGGCATGAGCACGACAATTAAATTACCAGGTGAGCTTGTTCCTAGGAATGCATAATTATTCACTGGAGAATAGATTGCTACCTAATGCTTGTTAGATTCTTTTACTCAGGAATTTGGGCATGGAGCAAGGAGGAGCTGCACAAGGCCCATCTCTTCGCCACCAAGTTGAATCTGAATGTAGTTGGGCCACGTAGACCGAATCTGATTCATGGACCTACATGTGCTATGCCACATTTATCTAGGGCCATGGGCCATGTAAACTAGCCTAGTTGGAGTCCAATTAGGGGCGGCACACATCTTCCCATCTCTTTCTCTATTAAATATCCTACCGCACCCTCTCTCTCTCCTTAGGTTTTGTTTAGATTGGTTTTGTCTCCTGCGTGAGAAACCCTCATCATTGTTTTTTGTGTCGGCTAGAGCAACAACTGTGATTTGAGAACCTCGTAAATTCAAGCATTCATCTATTATCCACAATTTCATATTGCCTTTCATCTTGTTCTTGCTTATTCTTTAATTGCTCACAGGAATTGAACCTCGTGTCTAGGTCAACCGCGTTCTTGGCACGGTTGATAATGACTTCGGGTATGGTTTAGTGATTGCTTGGCATGCTAGTCGTGTTCGATTGGTAGCATGCATCATCAAAGTCACCTCCACAAAATTCATAGTTATCTCATCGGAAGATCGGGACAAATCCCCCATCACCTGACATCTTCTGTCTTCATCGACTTTTGTACCAATCTTCACGTTCGTGACACTGCCATATCGACTAAGGGGGCGTGTTAGTCATATCTTACGCTTACCTTGCATGGCAAGATATGTTCATATCTGGATCATGTCATGATCTTCTTGTTATGTATAGTTGAGATATTATAGCATTAGTTTCCTTCTTGCTAACTGCTATATCTCTTGTAATCTTGGTATACCATGTATATCTCATGCAACTATATAAAAGCAATGATCACAAGGCCTACAGATTGTGGCATCTATTCACATAATCTTTCATTTTCAATGTATATTTTCGTTCCATCCGCTTCACTATGTAATAGGTCTATTTCATTTTTTTATTAGAAGAAGACACACTTACATGTACACCACCACGCACGTAAACCACACGCAGACCACTTAAGTGTGCCCCCTTGGCACATGCCTAATGTGAGAACCTGAACAATTAGGCTAAGCTAAATAGCAGTAATCGGTAATTAGCGGTAATTAAAATTCTTCAAAACAAGAACAATGTATAATCTCAAAATTGATAATAACGCAAAATCAATACAACTAACAATATGAGTTATTGTAACAACTTTCCAACACCATTATTCTTCAGAGTCATACACAAGAAAATAAAACCATTACAAGCATACATACAACATTATACCATCTTTGAAATAATTTACATTGTGAATTCATGTCAAGCAAAATTAGAACATTGAAAACAAACACAGATTTAATTACAAGAATCAATCTCCAGAAATTACAACATGAATTATTAAAGTGCTAATAAAATACGGTTACATAATAAAACACTTTTACACTCTCAAATTAATTTCAAGCAAGGGTAAAGTATACATACACATTCAGAAGTAACATACAACAATTAATTGCAACCGATCCAAATATAAATTACATCATGTAATTAGAAATGCAATCTAAACCGTTGGATGCATCACCAAAGCCCTCCTTGCCACATTATCCATATATCACCAAACCATCGAACCACCCCCCCCCAATCCACATTTACATCGTCCATCACAAACATAGGAAGCCATTAGTGAACCAAATGCAGTAAATGTTAGTTAGAGTAAAAAGAGGTTCCCGTTAGAATTCCCCGAAGCTCAATAGGGTTCCCAGATCAACTCAAGCTAGCCGTCCCCTTGATCGTCAAGGTACCCAGACCAACTAGAGTTAATCGGCGCCCTCGCACTTCCGTGGGTCTCATTATTCGGCATTTATTAGAAATCCAACACCCACTTTTTACAATTGCCTAAACTGTAATATAATCCCTTAGTGCACATCCCCTTAAACCCCACCATTAGTTAAAACATCACTGGCTATATCGAAACCAATACCATCACTTCATTTTCTTCGCAGCCATTTACAACCCAGTGAATTATCCAAATTCATCCCCCCTCACTGTGCCCAGGAGAGCACATGCAGTTGATAAGGCCAAGACTGCAGATCATAGGGGAGCACAGCCGAGCCATCCCCCTTCGCATAACACATTCATCACCCACACTGCCACCTCACGAGTAGCACAGCCCAGCACAGCCAAGCCATCCCCCTTTGCATAACACATTCGCCTCCTCACTGCCACCCTCACAAGTAGCACAGCCCAGAGCCATCCCCCCCTAAACAAGCATTCATTCCCTCACACACACAAAGCCTTCCAGCTCTCAAAGCCAAAGCCAAGAAAAACTCTGCCCCAGTTCGCATTCACAAGAAGCCCAGAGAAGGAGGAAGGGAGCAAGGAAGAAGGGGCAAGCCGAGGAGGGTGGACGTCACCAGCGACGGTTTTGAACCATCAGCAACCACCACGTGGCCAACGGTACCTCCACTACCGGTGACACGCTCAACCCGACTTTCAACCCGACAAAGCAAGGTAGTCACTACTCTCCATCCATCACTTCCATCCCACCCAAAGCCGAATACCATATGAACCCACAAAATCATCCTTCATCAGTTCATCATAGAGCAATCGGAAGGGATTAGAGAAAGGGATAGAGGGGTAGCAGGGAGTGTACCTCAGAAGCAAACCACCTCCACCTCCAATCTGTAACATCCCAAAGTTCTGTTACTAAAATAAAAATAAATAAAGTTATTATTTTCTTGGATTTCTAGAAATTTGAAAGAGTTTTATTGCTTTATTTGAATTTCTGAAGTTTTAAAAGGCAAAAATAAAATTTATTGAAGTTATTGAAGTTTTATTTGATTAAAATTGGAAAATAAAATTACATTAATTTCTAGAATTTTCTAGAAATTTTATAAGCTTTTTCCTAAATATTTTAAAGCCAAAATAATTTATTTGCAAATTAAAAGCCAACTTTAAGTTGGAAATAATTTTATTAAGTCCAAAATAACTTTAGGAATTTCTGTGAATTTTTCTAGAATTTTTGGACTCTTTTTGCTATTTTCTAAAGCCTTTTTAATTTAACCGAATTATTTTAGTTTCCCCTTTTGTCCAAGAGTAGCAAGCTTCAAAGGTTAGTTCTTAAAGCCACTTAGGATGGGACGGATGAGGTCCACATAGATGGCTTTCTGGGGAGCAAAAACATTCAAATATCTAAAATTCTACTATGGAACGATTGTCACCCTCACCCCACAATGTTGTTGCAGCAAGATGTGTAGCAGAGTACCTTGAAATGACTGAAGATATGGAGAAAGGGAACTTGATATTCAAAATTGAGGTCTTTATAAATTCTAGCATCCTCTAGAGCTGGAAAGATTCCATCATTGTTCTTTAGAGCACAAAGGCAATGTTACCTTGGTCTGAGGAGCTGAAGGTCGTCGGCAGATGTAGGATTTGTTGGAAATTTTTTCGGTGTGTTTGCACCTTTGTATGTGGATGCTAGATTCAGTTGTTAACTCGATTCAGTCCGCAACGGAGTGTCTATGTTTTTTTCTTTTGCTTTTTTTATATATCGACAATGTAATTCTACATTTGAAATGGCTTTATCAAAGATCTTAAACTTCTTATGAAAATATGTGATACTATATCCTTTGAATCATTGTAGTTTAACTAGTGATAAAATATTTCTACAGAACAAAATAAAAATGAATATCTCTAGCTCAATCTAAATATGTCTATGAATGTGTATCTGTGTCTTGGCACGCAATAAAGCGTCACTAGGGAGAGTAGAGACGATATGGAAATGCAAAGATGAAAGTGTCTCCAAGCTTGTAAAGACGCAATCTAAACGACTCATATCATTGTAGACGTCCTTAACAATACGTCTCTACGATTTTTGACACGGTACGTGGGGAGATGCTCTAGAGACACTTTACAAAAACAACTCTACAACGCTATAGAGATGATTGACAACGTCTTTAGCCCATAAAATAGGCGTTTCTACAGGGCTTTTGTGTTGTAGTGGTTCTCCCTCATACGAACTCTGATTTCGTAGATTCAAATTTTTAAATTCATCTAAATTCAAGATCTAGCTAACTAAACTAAAATTATTTAATTTGGAGTTGTAATACTCCAATTTAGGATTTGAGAGAGAATAATTCAAGAGCGAATGAATTATTCAAAGAGAAGGACTATATAGAAATTGATCTAGGAGAAGGATCAATTGGTAAATAGTTAGTTACACAGATAAATAAAGAACGGGTTTGAAGCGTTATTTGGGCAACTTGGGCCTGGGCTTTGGCCCACTAGGTGGCCGGCCAAGGGGGGAGGGAGGCACCCCTTTTCTTCCCCCCCCCCAAACCCTAGCTGCCTCTCCACTACTCCCCTCCTCCCCTTGTAGCCGCCACCCCCAATCCCTCTCTCCCTTTGGCCACCACTTTGGTTCCCCTCTAACAGCGCCTTCCCCTCCGACGAGATCCCCTGCTGCCATGGAAGGAGGCCTTGGTGCTGCCGGCCACTTGGAGGAAGGAGGAATCGATCACTCGGGCAGTCTAGTCGGCCAAGGAGGAAGAAGGAGGAAGGAAGGGAGGTAAGAGGAGAGGGAAGAGGAAGGGCTCGTGGGTTGCTCGTCATCTCCAGCAGCTCATCCCTGGTAACTTTCGTTCTCCTTCGATTAGGTGTTCGATTAAACGTTCTAGCGATGTCGGTATTTAGGGCTGCTTAGGAAAGATTAGAGAGAATAGGGTTTTTGATGTGATTAATGGCAGAATTGGTCCAGGACGTCTCTTAGGATATTGTAGAGGACGTCGCCATCTTTCTGTGAAGGGCTAGAACATATAATTTGGACCCCTGTAGCAGAAGTTATGATTTTATTAGTGGGACTGTTTTGCAGAATCGTTGGTGTCCTGACAGGTTTTAGTAATCTGGTTGAAACGATTAGTTAAAAGGGAAATCAGAGAAGCTCAGTATAACCAAAGTTGTAGATCATTGTCTCATATTTTCAGAAAGATCAAGAACACGAGATTTGGATACACGTACTGAAAGTTATGGCATTTTTAGTGCTCTGTCCAAAGAGCCTGACGGGAAATCGATGTTTTATTAACTGGCTTGGTAGAGGTATTATTTTGCCGATTCAGAGAGGTTCACCAACTAGACTTAGTTGAATAATTTAATTACCTTTCCGGAAAGTCTAAGAAAACCTTAATTAGACTTTTGTAGCAATAGATATGAATTTTAGAATTTGACTGTCCACCGAGGGGACAGATCGACGTGTAGGATTTGGGGTTGGGATCGAGTTAGACGCTCTTGCAAGTTAGTGATTGTTGTTGTATACTTTGTTTTGGTCCGCTACTGCCATCTTAGGGTGCATTATAATAACTACTCAGGTGGTGGACCGGCCCCGAGGGCGGCACCTTCTGCGCGTCCCTCACTCTCTCGCGGTTAAGGCAAGTATAATGATGGTTATAATATATATTGATGAATGGCAATGCTTGGTTTATGTTATGAGAAATTGTGTGCTCATGAGATGTGATGATGGCATAGCTGGTATTGTGCATTATTGCTAGAGATAGGAGTTATATGTTAAATTTGGTTGTTCATTAGTTGTGATGACCATGTTTATGAGCTTTGGAGTATGAACAGGATTTTCATATGTCATATTGTTGCGGATGCATGTTTGTTAATTTGAGATATTCATACATATGCATCATGTTGGCTTATTGAAGGCTTGGTCATGTGATGACCAAGCAACTCTTGAGGTCCCCGTCATGTTAATGATGGGCTAAAGGTCCCCATGCTTGAAGAGCATGGGCTTAGGTCCCCATACACGTGGAGTATGGGCAATGGTCCCCTGCATGCAGATGGTACGAGCATGGGTGTGCATCGACGGATGCACACTTTGCATTACCGGTAAAATGCAAAAGGGAAAGAGAAGGAAGAGGATCATCTTTTGAGCATATTGCATAGCATGTGTGTGTAACATGGTTGATATGTGGATTTGCGAGGTTTAATTGCTGATTTAGGTGTTTGTACATTGTTGATGCCATTTATTATATTTGCTGAGTCTTTGGACTCACCTCTTGTTTTTGTTGTGTTTTTAGTTACCACTGGCAAAAACGGCATGCATGGGAGGGAGTAGGATTGTTAAGGGCGCACACACTACCACACATTCTTTTAAAGATGATTATCATTTGAATGCATTTGATTATTTGTAATAAGGATAGCGGTAGATTTTGATTATGCTTGCTTATATTTTAGCTGAATTAATTGTTAAAGAATGTTTTGATGAACTTTGGATTTTGAGTTATTGCTAATAATATATGTATCTGTTGGAACCTCCGGTATACTTAGTTATACAAAGGTAGTTTGAATATGTTTAAATTTACTTATTTTAGTAGCATTCCAGGCCTTTGTATGGTCAGGGTGTTCTGATTAGTATCGAGTGGGTCAGTAGGTCCATGGTATTTGAATTATTAAACTTGACACACTAAGCACGATGAGTTGGGAATGGGTTTTGCATTGCATTTACACTTAGTTGAGTTGTATTGATGGTTCTGTTATGAGATGATCGATATATCTATATTATAATACTATGATTATTATGTGTGGGGATAACCCATGTTGAGAGGTGGAGGTCGTGGTTGTGGTCTGGGGCATGCTCAGTTACACCACTGTTGTGATAAGAGAATAGGGAAGTGGTTACCTCAGTTTCCTAAATACAGTGTTGATAGTGAATATCTTTAAAAGAGTTGTTCTCTTCCTTAAAAAAATGAATTTGGTCAACTCTTGTCTAGTTGTGGCTGATGAACTTCTCTTGGATTAGTAGTCCATTCCAGTTGATGAAATTATTTGAGAAAGGTTGTTGTGTTACTATTGGTTTAAGTGGTCCCGTAAAGCAATCATTGTTTTCCCAGCCAATGAGTTATTCTTGCGACTGGTGAACTTGGTTGATTGTCAAGTTTGACCTTTATATTGGAGTTTTGTCTTTTCTCATTGGCAAGCATGAACCACTTATTCGCTTGATGTTTTTGGTTAAGGAATTTGTCCTTTTGGCAAATCCTTTAGTACGTGGAGGCTTTAACTCAATGTATCTCTCTTGGGTATTTTGAGTGATGAAGATTAATGGATGTCTTTTATGAAAGAAGATGTTAAACCTTTTAGTGTTGTGTTGTCTTGGTTAAGTGGCGGTTATAACCAAAGCAACTAATGGATATGATATGAGTTATCAAGTTAGGTCTGCGATTATGTGCATAATCGATCCTAACTAAGATCCTCGAAAGGAAAATGGATTAATTTGAAAGTGTCGTGTAGTAGTCCTTGATGAACTGTGATTGAGGGTATGGCTATACCTAAATGAAGTTAAAGGAGATTATTAAGAAGTGTGGAATATTGATGAACTGGTTTGACCACTAAAATTGCTTAGTTTCCTATCCGGTTGGATTATTTAGTCTCAATGGATGAAATCAAGCTGTGGGGAAAGGGAAAGTTGAGGAGATCTTTGGATTATTGCTTAAGTGGATATTAATCCGAGAATTATAGATATGTGGTGAACATATACGGTTATTAGATCTACATGTTTCTTACTAAGATTAAATGTTGGATTTGCCAACAAAAGATTGTAGGGGTAGAAACTAGCGGATGTAGAATAATATGGGAAGAGTTCTGGATAGCTCTTCTATAAAGAACGATGTGATGAATTTGGTTGTAGAGTTGCTGGGACTCTTAAATGATGGTAGATTTTATTCTTGAAGTTTTATTGTGATTTTGTACCAAATTATGAATGTGAGGTAGAACGGCTGAATATGTGCTTGTAATTGTTCATGAGATTTGGCAAGGAAAGTAGGTAACATATAGATTTCATGATGAAGCCAGTTGATAGCAACAATGGTTGAAGCGCAACCGTGGTGTGTTAACATGTGGTGTTGAGCATCAATAAGGGTTGAACTCATGTGATTTAGTAGATGGCTTACTGTTGGCATGGTTGTGAAATAGTCGGATGACAAAGACGTTTATAATGAAAGGGTTTTGGTTTTAACCTTTTAATTTGTGCAGATAGTTTTCCTCTAAAATAAAGTGGTTGTTGTAGTGAGAGTATAAGATTTTGGTATACACTCAATTGAGGATGAGATGATAAAGGGGTATGTAACTTTTTGGTGGGCCTTTGGGGGCTTAATAAAGGAAGAGTTGACGATAACGAGTCGTGTTAAGGGTAGATTATTCTTGATGTTAGTAAGATGTCCACAAGAGATTCTGACTCGTCCTAGTGGTGATGATTCTTCTAGAAAGAAAGTAAGTTAATTGCCTTTTGTAATATCAGTTAAATGAAATGTTTGGAGTTTTGTATTCGTGGCCTTTTGGGAGTTCATGATTTATGTAGTAGATGGAGTTAATTGAGCAATGTGACATATGGAAAGGTTCTGTTGGTTCCAATGTGGTTAATGTGATTTGGTTTTAAAGGCATTTCTGGTTTGGGTTGGCAAGTAATGTTGTAATCAAAGAAAATTGCCTTCTTTGTTAACGGAAAATGTGTACCATCGGTATTTGAGGTTGGAGTTAAGAATGGTAACTTGCAACTTTTCTGTTGTTACAGCTTAAGAGTTTCTTGGGTTTTCCATAACAGTGTTTTATTTTGATTCTTGGAGGTTGAAAATTTCTTCTTGTGGGACATGTGCCCTCATCCGCGGACATGTAATTTTGTTTTAAGAGATCATTTCCTTTTGACTGTTTCTCTTGGTCTCGTGCTCACTCTGAGGGGCAACATTTTCTTGTATGTTGAAACTTGTATCAGTTTGTCTCTTCCTTTTTAGAAAGGAATTAACCACCTTGTGTTGCCGAGTCTTCTAAAGTGTAATTTGGCGACTGGTTGATGGTGGACAAGTATATGATGGTGGTGAGATTTTGGGAACCAAGCTATTTTGAAGAGCAGCAGAAAGTGGATTGGTTTTGACCTTTTCACACCTGGAGAGGATTCGAACGAATGTTTTGGCGATGAAAAAAAAATTGATTGGTGTTACAACTAGTGGAACCTACGGCGAAATAATCCAAGAACCTTTGTCCATGTTGGAATGATGGGATTATCGGAAGTATGGAATCTTGATAAATTTATTAGAGTATCGTGATTGGATAATTAACCTTGTGAGTTTTGTGTAGGCGATTTATGATGGTGTGGTCTAATGAGTGGGAATTAGCACAGTAATATAATCATTATGGCAATTAAAGAGACAACAGGGATTGTGAAGTTGTTGTCAAGTATGACCTAGTTTCAGCGAGAAATCCTTTGGAAATTAGAACCTCTCTAAAGATAATTGGGTCGATAATATGCTTTCATGCTAGTGCTAATGATTGAGTATGTTGGATTGTGTGAATTTTAGTGTTCATATTTGAGAGTCTCGTGCAGCCATACACGAATTATATTTATTGGACCCTTGGGGATTGAACTTGAGTTTGGTGATCTATGATAGACCTTTAGATGCTCAAGGACTATGTGTAGAAGTAGTAAAATAAAAGTGGATTCCAATAGTGTGATGATCTTTGATAGACCCCTTTTGATGTAATAAATGAGAGTGTGCGCTGAGAAGTTCCAGTTGTTTATTCGTAACAAAATGAGGTGATGTGGTTGTAAGTGAACAATCTTTATTAAGGAGTTGGAAACCATTAGTCAAAATAATTCCTTTGGTTTAGCAGTGGACTAGAGAATCCTTTTGTGAATTAGTAGAGTTCCACTAGAGAAGTGCGGTTATTCTTTCGGTCTGAGGATCGTTTTGGGGCTGTCGATTAAAAAAAAGGAGTTAGTGTGATGGTTTGGAAACCCATGATTTGAGAGAAGGTGAGACAGTTTTCTCAAGTATAGAGGTGCTCTCTGGAATCATGTTTAAGCTGAGTTTTTATGATGGAGATCGTGTACGATTTGAGTTGACTTTATGTTGGTAAGGTGGTTCTTTCTAGTTCAGGAAATGAATGAAGTGTTTGATTTGAGCATTCAAGTGATTTCTTGTTGTCCCATGTGGAGTTTAGTTGCAAACTGCCTAGTTGGAGTGCGAAAAGGTTTTCATGAGGAATCTTCGATTTTGGATTTGAGTGTCTTGGAGGAAAGTTGATATTGCATTATGAATCCTTGGTTTTCAATCGAATCTGATTATTAAGGTTTGGTTAAAACAAGCTGTGTTGCGTGTCCCTACTTGACGGGGAGTTCTCCTTGTTAGGATGAACAGGTCGATTGAGAGACGGAACAAGGGTTCCATACGTTTACTTGCAAGTTAAGTGGTTTGGTTTCGAAGAGAAAGATAGCCCAAGGTACATTTGGTTGTACTGGAAGTTGCAGGGATTTCAAAAGATAGCCATTCGCTAGGACTGTCTTGAGTCCAAGATCGGGGTATATAAAGTTTTGTATGATCCGGTGATTGAGAGAATGCTTGAGGTATTTGGAGTGTAAGGTTTGAGAAGAGCCGTTGGCCAGCAAGTAAATACCACCTCTTGAGTCCCGTCTCATCAAGTGGTTACGGTGAAGTCGATGCAGCGTTGAGGCATAATACTTCAATTGCATCCAAAAGCGGTGGTCCCATAAGTCCGATAGGAAAAAAATGCCTTGGGAATTGGAGTCAAGCATCTTGAGCGATATCCGGAGTTATTCACAATAATTACGTGGTATCGATGATAAAATCTTAGCTGTGATGTTTCTTTGGCGTTAAGCATGGTTAGAATTAGGCCTGAATTCAGTTTAAGGGGGGTAGAATGTAATACTCCAATTTAGGATTTGAGAGAGAATGATTTGAGAGAGAATAATTCAAGAGCGAATGAATTATTCAAACAAAAGGACTATATAGAAATTGATCTAGGAGAAGGATCAATTGGTAAATAGTTAATTACACAGATAAAGAAGGGGTTTGTAGCGTTATTTGGGCAACTTGGGCCTGGGCTTTGGCCCACTAGGTGGCCGACCAAGGGGGAGGCACCTTTTCTTCCCCCAAACCCTAGCCGCCTCTCCTACTCCCTCCTCCTTGTAGCCGCCACCCCAATCCCTCTCTCCTTTGGCCGCCACTTTGGTGCCCCTCCAGCAGCGCCTTCCTCCCGCGAGATCCCTGCTACCATGGAAGGAGGCCTTGGTGCTGCCGGCCACTTGGAGGAAGGAGGAATCGATCACTCGGGCAGTCTAGTCGGCCAAGGAGGAAGAAGGAGGAAGGAAGGGAGGTAAGAGGAGAGGGAAGAGGAAGGGTTCGTGGGTTGCTCGTCATCTCCAGCAGCTCATCCCTGGTAACTTTCGTTCTCCTTCGATTAGGTGTTCGATTAGACGTTCAAGTGATGTCAGTATTTAGGGCTGCTCAGGACAGATTAGAGAGAATCGGGTTTTTGATGTGATTAATGGCAGAATTGGTCCAGGACGTCTCTTAGAATATTGTAGAGGACGTCGCCATCTTTCCGTGAAGGGCTAGAACACATAATTTGGACCCCTGTAGCAGAAGTTATGATTTTATTAGTGGGACTGTTCTGCAGAATCGTTGGTGTTCTGACAGGTTTTAGTGATCTAGTTGAAAAGATTAGTTAAATGGGAAATCAGGAAGCTTAGTATAACCAAAGTTGTAGATCATTGTCTCAGCTTTTCAGAAAGCTCAAGAACACGAGATTTGGATACACGTACTGAAAGTTATGGCATTTTTAGTGCTCTGTCCAAAGAGCCTGACGGGAAATCGATGTTTTATTAACTGGCTTGGTAGAGGTATTATTTGGCCGCTTCAGAGAGGTTCACCAACTAGACTTCGTTGAATAATTTAATTACCTTTCTAGAAAGTCTAAGAAAGCCTTAATTAGACTTCTGTAGCAATAGATATGAATTTTAGAAGTTGACTGTCCACCGAGGGGACAGATCGACGTGTAGGATTTGGGGTTGGGATCGAGTTAGACGCTCTTGCAAGTTAGTGATTGTTGTTGTATACTTTGTTTTGGTCCGCTATTGCCATCTTAGGGTGCGTTATAATAACTACTCAGGTGGTGGACCGGCCCTGTGCACCTTTTTTGGCGTCCCTCACTCTCTCGCGGTTAAGGCAAGTATAATGATGGTTGTAATATATATTGATGAATGGCAATGCTTGGTTTATGTTATGAGAAATTGTGTGCTCATGAGATGTGATGATGGCATAGCTGGTATTGTGCATTATTGCTAGAGATAGGAGTTATATGTTAAATTTGGTTGTTCATTAGTTGTGATGACCATGTTTATGAGCTTTGGAGTATGAACAGGATTTTCATATGCAATATTGTTGCGGATGCATGTTTGTTAATTTGAGAAATTCATACATATGCATTATGTTGGCTTATTGAAGGTTTGGTCATGTGATGACCAAGCAACTCTTGAGGTCCCGTCATGTTAATGGCGGGCTAAAATCCCCATGCTTGAAGAGCATGGGCTTAGGTCCCCATACACGTGGAGTATGGGCAATGGTCCCTGCATCGGATGGTACGAGCATGGAGTGTGCATCGACGGATGCACACTTTGCATTACTGGTAAAATGCAAAAGGGAAAGAGAAGGAAGAGGATCATCTTTTGAGCATATTGCATAGCATGTGTGTGTAACATGGTTGATATGTGGATTTGCGAGGTTTAATTGCTGATTTACGTGTTTGTACGTTGTTGATGCCATTTATTATATTTCTTTGAGTCTTTGGACTCACCTCTTATTTTCTTTGTGTTTTTAGGTACCACTTTAAAAACGGCATGCATGGGAGGGAGTAGGATTGTTAAGGGCGCACACACTACCACACATTCTTTTAAAGATGATTATCATTAGTTCATACCTTAATAATAAGCAAGCTGTTTAAGGATTTATCTTGGCTACGCTTGAATGCATTTGATTATTTGTAATAAGGATAGCGGTAGATTTTGATTATGCTTGCTTATATTTTAGCTGAATTAATTGTGAAAGAATGTTTTGATGAACTTTGGATTTTGAGTTATTGCTAATAATATATGTATCTGTTGGAACCTCCGATATACTTAGTTATACAAAGGTAGTTTGAATATGTTTAAATTTACTTATTTTAGTAGCATTCCAGGCCTTTGTATGGCTGGGGTGTTATAGGAGTTCTTTTGAATTTTATTTTGAATTTTGTTTGAATTTGGTTTATTTTCGCGTATAGATTTCGACAACCTCGGAAGTCAGATTTCGACGCCGTTTGAGAACAACCAATCAAGCAAGGCAAGTTACATCTTTGATCATATTTGATCCCATTATTTAAAATTATTTAAATTATTACTGCATGCTTATTTTTATTCAGTAATTTAAATTCCTGTTTTAAATTCATAGTTATGCCTAAATCCTTTGTAAGGCCCATGTTGACATTGAATCAAACCTATTGTCACCCTAGATAAAACCTAGTTGATACGATAGTATGAACTAGGATCATTTTGAGAAAAATTATGCTTAGCCATGCATAGACCTGAAGTATTTGATTTGGGGATTTCAACCAAAAATCAATTGTTGTTTAAATTATATCCATGACATTGTTGTGTCATGGGAGTTTACAAATGATTTGAAAAATAAAATAAAATGATGATTTGGACTTGGGCAAAATTGGATGGTTGGTGGGTGCAGATTTATGCACGGGCTTAATCTGGGTAGGATTAAGACCCAGGGTTTTTGGAAGTTGCCCAATTCAGTTAAGGACCGGTCTTCGAGCGTATTTTGCTACGCCTCACCGTACAACCACAAGTCTGGTATGGGACAAACTTGGCTAACTAATTTGCAACATTCCATCGTGGTTGTGCCATGTTGATGTGTGGGTGTCAGAATGACCTACTTTTATGTATTCCCACATGGCGCAAGAGGGGACTTGAAGCCGGCAGATGGTTAGTCTAAAGGAAGAGAAACATTAGCGAGGCATAACTACTTTGGAATGGTGCATTGTAAAGGCCTCGTGATAATCTCTTAGTCGCACACCTTCGGAAGTGTGTGGGTGGACAGTATAAGTTGATTATCTCTTGTGGGTAAAGCTGTACAAACTCTGCAGAGTAGAAAACTATTCGAAGAGCTGCGTCCATGGTCATGGACATGCTTAGCAAAGCCACTCAAGTTAGACTTTGATTTTGTTTTCCAAAATGTTTTATAAAACAGTTTATGACATGGATGGGTGTCCATGAGAAAGTTATGGGTTGAAGCCCCGGGTTGGTGCCCGTGATGATGTTAGTGTTAGGTTGGTGCCTACACTAGCTTTATTAATTCAGTTAAAACTCAATTTTAGTTATTGTAAAATTTGAGCTTTTGAACTTAGTATGGTATTTAAATTGTCAAATATTGCTTTTGCACAAATAACCCTATAAGCCATCCTTTGTTACATCCATACATGCATTTTATTGGTTGTAACTTGCAAGCACAGAAGTTGTGCTCATCCTTGCCTGATGCAAATAAATTTCAGAGGAGAAGGACTTTGCTACTGGTGTGAATCTCGACGACTAGGCCGCTACCCGAGTCGATTGCCTGTGGCAGATCAGCTGGACTCCACTACTTCTTCGTCTTCTACTGTGTTCTTTACTGTTGGCTTGTAAGCCTCTTTTGTAATAAACTCTGTTGATTATTAATATAATTGTGCGATTTATGGATGTTACCATATCTGTTTACTGTGTGAACTAGCTGTTGATCATGGAACTAGTTCAGAAATACACAGAGGATTTGGGGTGTTAATCTCGGGTCCGACAGAAGTGGTATCAGAGCCATATCTATTGTAGGTCGTGAACTAGTTAGATTGACCGTTAGTTGAAAACTTCAAAACTTATTTTATAAACAAGAAAAATAATTTGTTCTCTCCTCATCTTGGTCATCTATCTATAGCTTCTTTATAGCAATTCTTTCTCACCTAATTCTCTCCTCACCATTTTATAATGTTAAATGGATCCTCTTTACCTTGAAAAATTTCTATAGATGGTCAACACGTTTCCTATCAATACGTTCAAGACCACAAGACATGAAGCTGTCAAGAGAGCAACATCATACTAGAATCATTGAAGACCACGAGCAGAAGATACGATGTCAGCCAAACCATATAGTTTAAGTTTGCCAAGACTCATTCTATGTATTGAGTCGTTTCATTGGATTACAAGTCTCAACCGATAGAACATCGTATAAAACTATTAAAGTTTTTCTGGAAAGCTTTTGAGTTGGTTCTTTCGTTTGAGAGTATTGTTTTGCTCTATCCCCTTAGTTCTTCTTCGTTTGTCTCTTCCCTAGCCTTTGTCTCCTTCCCTAACTCTCTAGAGTAACCAACAGATGGTGAACACTCGTCACTCAGGAAATGGAGCCAATGCCAACAATGATGGAAGTGCCCCAATCAATGAACCAGAATGGCAGCAGATGATATCTAATCAAAACCGTCTAATCGAACTGCTCTTTCAGTCCATCAACAGCAATCAAACCCAACAAGCTGCAACTTTCCAAACCCCAACTCAACCACCCCAGAGGACCACCATGTCAGAATTTATGAGGATGCGTCCACCAACTTTCTCAAGCAGCACAGAGCCCATGGATGCAGATGATTGGCTTTGGGCAATTGGTAAGAAGTTGGATATTGCTCAGTGCACCGACCGTGAGAGCGTGTTGTTTGCTTCGCATCAGCTCATGGGGCCAGCTTCTGAATGGTGGGACAACTTCAGCATCTCACATGCTAATGCTGAAGCCATCACCTGGAATGAATTTGTGCAAGCTTTCCGCCGTGCACATATTCCTTCCAGCGTGATGACCCTCAAGAAGAAGGAGTTTCGCTCACTATGACAAGGCAACCTCTCAGTGAACGAGTACCTCCACAAGTTCAATCAGTTGGCACGCTATGCACCAAAAGATGTTGCCAAAGATGAAGACAAGCAAGAAAGATTCCTTAAAGGACTTAATGATAATCTGTCAGTACAGCTGATTTCCCAGGATTATTTTGATTTCTAGCAGCTGGTCAATAAGGCGATTCGTCAAGAAGGCAAGCACCAAGAGATGGAGAACCACAAGAGAAGAATGACTGCACAGAAGTTCAACCCTGGAGGTTTTCCTAAAGCTAGAGGGACTTCATCGCATCAAGTCAGATCCCAGCTAGCAATTTCTACTGAAGCACCTGCAATAAACAACCCAAACAGCTTGGAGTCTTCCAAACACCTAAGGATGCCTAGCCACAGAAGGACCCATCCTATGTTGCAGGCATCACATGCTTCAACTGCCATGAGGTTGGGCATTTTGCCAGTAAATGTCCAAAGAAGCAGCAGGCAGTGAATCCATCTAACTCTGAAGTTCCAAAGGTCAACACCATGCAAGTAAACAGGAAGCCACAGAATTATGGAAGAGGACGTCTATACAACATCACCTCTTAGGCCCCGTCGGATGAGGAGCAAGATGCAGACAACTCCAGTTGAAAACCTTGTATCCCTAGCTTTCTATCTAGCCTCTCTGAATCTCAGGGACGAGATTCCTTTTAAGGGGGTAGTTTGTAACATCCCAAAGTTCTGTTACCAAAATAAAAATAAATAAAGTTATTATTTTGTTGGATTTCTTGAAATTTGAAAGAGTTTTATTGCTTTATTTGAATTTGTAAAGTTTTAAAAGTCAAAAAGAAAATTTATTGAATTTTTATTTGATTAAAATTGGAAAATAAATATTAAATTAATTTCTAGAATTTTCTGAAAATTTTAAAAGCTTTTTCCTAAATATTTTAAAGCCAAAATAATTTATTTGCTAATTAAAAGCCAACTTTAAATTGGAAATAATCTTATTAAGTCCAAAATAACTTTAGGAATTTCTGTGAATTTTTCTAGAATTTTAGACTCTTTTTGCTATTTTCTAAAGCCTTTTTAATTTAACCGAATTATTTTAATTCTATAAAGCTTTTGAAAATTGCAAGCAGTAAAAAGGCCGAAACCTTTTTTTTCCTTCCGTGTGGCCCATCTTCGCTTTTGGCCCACTTCAACCGAACCGGCCCGCTCCCTGTGCACCGCATCTATCCGTCGTGACCGCCGGATTAAAATCTAACGGCCGATGCAAGGCCACCCCTTTCTTCTTTTTTTTTTCTGTCACCGACAGTGGGCCCACTCATCTTCCTTCTTACCCCATTCCTTTCTTCTTTGTCACGCCGCCACGCCCGGTCGCCATTGCCGCCCACAAAGATCTCGTCTCCGCTGAGATTCTCGCCCCCTTTCTTGCGCAACAAATTCCCCTTATCACGTCGCACCTTCGCTAGCGGTTACCCTCCTCAATTCATGCACACGCTCGCCGAAATCACGCCATGGCCGTCGTAAGATCCGCACGCACGAACTCCCTCTACCGGCCTCCTCCGCCCCTATAAAAGGAGGCATGGTGCACCCCCTTCCTTCCTTGTCCCGCTCCCACCACCCACTCCTCCTCTCTCGCTCCCACCTGGTCGGATTTGAGGTTTTTCACCGCCGGCCGCCAAGAGACACCGTTGCCTCTAGCGCTGCCATTGTCGCCGCCCCGCCTCCGCATTCACCACCATTCGCATCGCCGCGTTGACGCCGACTCGGTGCGCACCTTGCCTTCGCTAGAGACCCGTCGCATCGCCATCGCCGCCGCAAGCCCACGTTTATCGCTGCAAATACTCCTCACCGTCGGCCTTTCTCTATCACTCTCTCGCCGAGGAGGTACGCATCAGAATCGCCTCATCACCCTTGTGTGAATGGTACCACCCGCACCTCTCGCCGGAGCCCCTAATGCCAGCGAGGTGATCGCCGAGCTACCGCTGGCTTTAAGCCGACGTGGCACTGCCACCTCACGGCCACGTCGCCATTTTTGCCTACATGGTGCCACCGTGTCACAGCCACCTCACCTCCCTTTGTTCACGCGTCGCTGACGTGGCCATTCCTTTCAACCGTCATTAATCCGATTTTCCTTCACAAGAATAATTCCAAATTCTGAAAATCCTTTATTCATCATTTCATGTGAATTGTAAACTTCCCGGGGTTCGTTCACTACAATAAACTATCACGTAAAAATGTTTTTGTTTTGACGCTTTTATATTTGTCTCTACACCAAGAAACACCTCATATATAAAGATGCTTCTTAGGACGTTTTATATGGCGTCACAAAATCTCTCGGCGTACCAATCTCTCCACCTCCCCACGCTTGTCTCTCCACCTCCCCACTTCTTCGACATCACCCTCGGCTTGGTGGCTTGGTGGGAACTCGAGGACAACTGGGCAGAGCAGAGTTCGTGGGCAGCCACTCGTGGCGACGTCAGGCGCGTGGAGCAGAGGACGACATCGGATATCAACTGGGGTTCGGGGCCGCACAGGGTGTCGCTCGGTAGCGGATCCGGTGCGAGGCAACTCTAGGTGGCGCTCAGAGCGGGCGGCAACCGGATCTAGGGCGGGGCAGCGTCGGGTAGCCGAGGCGGAGCACGGGAGGCCAAGGGTGTTGGATCCATGCGGGAGGTAGAGTAGGGTGGCCCGGGGCGTCGGAGAAGAGAGCTCCGTCACTCGAGCCTCTATTCCTCGCTTCCTCAGCTACTGCCTCCGGCGATGAGCTCAGGTGGACGTAGTGGCATGCAGCGGGGGGCGCTGCCCCCAGCGCCCTCCTAGGCAGCGACGAAGCGGGCCCACCCCATGCCTGGCACCCCGCAGCCGCCCCCCCCCCCGCGGTGGCTGCGTCGGCGGAGGAGGAGGACATGATGGATGAGGACGTGTTCCTGGAGACGAGACCATTCTGGGGAGGACGAGGCGGCACTGCTACTGCTCCACTGTGACGAGGCCCTCACGTCCTGCCTCTCCCGGTGGAAGCGCCCCATCCTCCCCATCGACCTCGCTTCTGGCTGCTCTCGCCCTGTCCATACGGCCCCCTTCCCCCAACCCGTACTGCTCCGATCTATTCTTATGTCATTCCGGGGTCTCGACTTGGGTGGGCTGGGGGTACTCTTCACATCGCGTGCCATGCCATCCACCTCTCAGCGGATTGCTTGGCCCACCGGTGGCGGCGATCTTCACCGCTAGCACAAGGTGAAAAATTTAGGAGAAGCTTCTCGCGTTCGCTAGCACTCGACCACCCAGATTGGATCATCTCTTGAGGTAAATACACACGCCTACATCTGCTACTACCTCAGTTTTGTCAAAGCTTGTCTTTTGCAAATCCCTTGTTCGAATCTTAGAACCACCAAATTCATTGCAAACAAAGGGAATTTGTCGTACAGTTTTGCAATCTTTGTATGTTTGAGCACACTAGCTTGGTAGACTAGATCAGGTAGTAGTAAGTTATTTAAGGCATGGATTGCATGTCACATATGATGCAAACCAATTTGATGCAATGTTAGCGGAAACATTAATTTGCTTAAATAAAAAACTACGCTTGATATGATTTTACCAACAAACGTTATCCCATGCCATTATACAAATATACATCTTTGCAAGAAGATCTTTCTGCTCCTCTATGCCACAACTTCATCTTGTTTATGCCATTCTTGTCCATGTTACCAACCTAAAAAAATCTCTGCTCCTCTCTACCTTTACTTCAACGTTTTATCCTTTCTGAAACACTTGACCAACATAAAAAAAAAGAGATCACGCACAGCTTCAGAGGTTGAATTCAAGTAGTGCACAATAAGCAGCGTGGTATTTCAAATTATTTGTATTTCTAGATAGTGTAACGCATAACACAGATTATTCTTAAACAGTTTCTTTCTTTGGACCACCGTGATTAGAGTCATCCTCGAGATTGAAAGATTTCACCGGTGGTGATGTGAAGTGGAGTGTCAACACAGATCATCACAAATAAATTATACAAAGCCAATTGTCCATGGACTCATGTAAACTAGTATTATCATGTTTACAAGTTTTGAGTGATGCTATTACTCTCTGAAGCATATAAGTAGATGCAAATTATATCGGCCATTATGTGATGGGCTCCTTGCCTTTTTTTTTACTTCTCAGAGATGGGTTGTTTTTCAAACTTATTATGGTGCGAACGTTTTTCCTTGGCTCATAAATTGGCTACCCAATGAATTTTTTTTAAATAGTTATATGTATTTTTCTGAAGGGAATTGCTAGAAAAAAAACGCTTGTCTTAGTTGTCTTTCAATAAACTATTGCCATAGTTAAAATTGAACATACCGCAGTAGCTGCAAAAACCATGTTGCAATAAAATAAGAGTGGTCTATAATGTATAGTTGCAGCATGTAGAGGTAGTTGTTAAAAATGTTGCACTACATGTTCTTCCAATGGAACATTATTGTATATCTGTTGCAACATCCTATAGTAGTTACCTGTTGTAGAAAATGGAATATTGCATTAGCTAGTAGTTGTAAAAATTGTTGAATATATCTACAGCGAAGTTTTGCATGAAAGATTGCCACAAATGACTGATTTTTGGGGGGAAAAGGGTAAATCATCCCTTGTCACTTCCTTCTCTAGAATTAACTGTAGTATAGCTGTTGATTGTAAACACCCATGAATTGATAGATTGGAATATAGAACATACATATATTACATTTCAAAGAAATTGCAAATGGATTTCCTTTTTTTTGTTCCCTTTTCCTTTTAATATATGATATTTTGTAATCTAAAAATTGTACACTTTATGTGTGTTTTTCTTTTCAGCATAGATGGCCGAAGTAGCCCTTCTTGCTCTCTTAAAGATTGGTTCCTATTTAGCAGGAGAGGCTGCCACCTTCGCCACATCCAAACTTTCTAATCTGAAGGCTTTGCCAAACACTGTGCAGCGTATACGGAGGCAACTTTTAATGATGAACCTCTTTATATGGAAGATGGGTGCATCATTATCATTTTGGATTGAAATACTGATTTGCCTAAGTGTATGACCATCGATTGGGTTTCTACAGAGACTACTTAAAGTTTAAAGCTTTTTAATTGGGTTACGAGTGGACTTTTTCATCAAAAATGGTTATTAGTCAAGCGCCACGCTTGTTTAGATATAAACTTTGAATCACGTATGAGCTTTAAAACTCGTGGATTGCTTCATGAACCTTTGTACATCTTTGCATTGTTTGTTCGATTTTTCTATAATATCACTAGTTACATGGGGGGAGGAAAGAGGAAATGACAGATATAATGATGGTAAAAAAGAATTGTTTCAAGAGACAAGCTAATTATGTGATGGTTCTGTTTTGTTAGTGTTGCTTGTCATAACACAGTCTCCTAGCTGATTTGTTAAATCTAATTTGTATGACGCTGTTTGTTGGATATGTGTCTTGATCTTATTAGGATACTTTTCTCCTTTTGTTGGATTTTCTAGCCTTTTAGCAGCTGGAGATAGATTATGTTATTGGTGACAGCCACAAAGAATTGCTTCCCAACTCATCTGGTTCTACAACTATACTTAGGAGTTTTGGTGTCACTAGAGAAGGTTGGATGTTTCTATTTTCAAAGATTTTTTTTTTATCATATGGCTTTTGCCGATGTGTGATGTTATCATTTTAACCCTTTTCAGGTCACAGTGTATGCTCCTGCTAGTAACCTTTCGCAGTTAGTTTACTAGGGTGTGAAATAGTTCTTTAAGCTTTGCTGCTGAAAGTATCAGACCGCTTCAGTGATAATCGTTCAACTGAAAACACTACTGAAGTAAAGAATACTGTGGGACTGAATGTGAATAGTCCAATCATAAATGCTGAATCTTCCTTTTTTTAGAAAAAAAACTTCAATGTCTGAATCTTGTGGATGTTTTGAATATGTATTACCTGTAGATGTTTCTATTTTCTTGCCGGTGATAACTCATATCCAGAGCAATATCTGATTAACAAACATGACTGACAATTTATGTTTGATTTGATTGTCATATGCAGTTTCCCCTTTTGTCCAAGAGTAGCAAGCTTCAAAGGTTAGATCTTAAGGCCACTGAGGATGGGACGGATGAGGTCCACATAGATGGCTTTCTTGGGGAGCAAAAGCGTTGAAATATCATAAAATTCTGCTATGGAGCGATTGTCACCCTTAGTCCCCACAATGTTGTTGCGACAAGATGTGTAGCAGAGTACCTTGAAATGATGAAGACGTGGAGAAAGGGAACTTGATATTCAAAATTGAGGTCTTTATAAATTCTAGCATCCTCTAGAGCTAGAAAGATTCCATCATTGTTCACTAGAGCACAAAGGCAATGTTACCTTGGTGCGAGGAGTCAAGGTCGTCGGCGGATGTAGGATTTGTAGGAAATTTTTTGGTGTGTTTGCACCTTTGTATGTGGATGCTAGATTCAGTTGTTAACTCGATTCGATGCGCAATGGAGTATCTATGTTTTTTCTTCCGGTTTTTTATATATCGACAATGTAATTCTACATTTGAAATAGCTTTATCAAAGATCTTAAACTTCTTATGAAAATATGTGATACTATATCCTCTGAATCATTGTAGTTTAACTAGTGATAAAATATTTCTATAGAACAAAATAAAAATAGACGTCTCTAACTCAATCTAAATACGTCTATAAATGCATATCTGTGTCTTGGCACACAATAAAGCGTCACTAGGGAGAGTAGAGACGATATGGAAATGCAAATATGAAAGCGTCTCCAATATTGTAAAGATGCAATCTAAACGACTCATATCATTGTAGACACGCTTAACAGTATGTCTCTACGATCTTTGACATGGTACGTGGGGAGACGCTCTAGAGACACTCTACAAAAATGACTCTACGATGCTATAGAGATGATTGAAAACGTCTTTAACCCATAAAATAGGCGTATCTACAGGTTTTTTGTGTTGTAGTGGTTCTCCTTCATACGAACTCCGATTTCGTCGATTCAAATTTATAAATTCATCTCAATTCAAGATCTAGCTAATTAAGCTAAAATTATTTAATTTGGAGTTCATTTGAATTCTATTTCGAATTTTGTTTGAATTTGGCTTATTTTCGCGTATAGATTTCGACAACCTCGGAAGTCAGATTTCGACGTCGTTTGAGAACAACCAATCAAGCAAGGCAAGTTACATCTTTGATCATATTTATTTCCATTATTTAAAATTATTTAAATTCTATTTTAAATTATTACTGCATGCTTATTTTTATTCAGTAATTTAAATTCCTATTTTAAATTCATAGTTATGCCTAAATCGTTTGTAATGCCCATGTTGACATTGAATCAAACCTATTGTCACCCTAGATAAAACCTAGTTGATAAAATAGTATGAACTAGGGTCATTTTGAGAAAAAATATGCTTAGCTATGCATAGACCTGAAATATTTGATTTGGGGATTTCAGCCAAAAATCAATTGTTGTTTAAATTGTATCCATGACATTGGTGTGTCATGGGAGTTTACAAATGCTTTCAAAAATGAAATAAAATGATGGTTTGGACTTAGGAAAAATTGGATGGTTGGTGGGTGCAGGTTTATGCACGGGCTTAATCTAGGTAGGATTAAGACCTAGGGTTTTTGGAAGTTGTCCAAGTCAGTTAAGGACCGGTCTTCGAGCGTATTTTGCTACGCCTCACCGTACTACCACAAGTCTGGTATGGGACAGACTTGGCTAACTAATTTGAAACATTCCATCGTGGTTGTGCCATGTTGATGTGTGGGTGTCAGAATGACCTACTTTTATGTATTCCCACATGGCGCAAGAAGGGGCTTGAAGTCGGCGGATGGTTAGTTCAAAGGAAGCAAAACCTTAGCGAGGCATAACTTCTTTGGAATGGTGCATTGTAAAGGCCTCGTGATAATCTCTTAGTCGCACACCTTCGAAAGTGTGTGGACGGATAGTACAAGTTGATTATCTCTTGTGGGTAAAGCTGTACAAACTCTGTAGAGTAGAAAACTAGTTGAAGAGCCGCGTCCACGGTCATGGACATGCTTAGCAAAACCACTCAAGTTAGACTTTGATTTTGTTTTCCAAAATGTTTTATAAAACAATTTATGACATGGATGGGTGTCCATGAGAAAGTTATGGGTTGAAGCCCCGGGTTGGTGCCCGTGTTGATGTTAGTGTTAGGTTGGTGCCTACACTAGCTTTATTAATTCAGTTAAAACTCAATTTTAGTTATTGTAAAATTTGAGCTTTTGAACTTAGTATGGTATTTAAATTGTCAAATATTGCTTTTACACAAATAACCCTATAAGCCATCCTTTGTTACATCCATACATGTATTTTATTGGGTGTAACTTGTGAGCACGGAAGTTGTGCTCATCCTTGCTTTATGCAAATAAATTTCAGAGGAGAAGGAGACTTTGCTACTGGTGTGGATCTCGACGACTAGGCTACTACCCCAGTCGATTGCTTGTGGCATATCAGCTGGACTCCACTACTTCTTCGTCTTTCGCTGTATTCTTTACTGTTGGCTTGTAAGCCTCTTTTGTAATAAACTCTATTGATTATTAATATAATTGTGCGATTTATGGATGCTACCATATCTGTTTACTGTATGAACTAGCTACTAATCATGGGACTTGTTCAGAAATACACAGAGGATTTAGGGTGTTAATCTCGGGTCCGACACAATCAATCACCATGAACATGAATACATGAAAATCCACTAGCATCAGGACTCGATTCAATCTCTAGCACTAAAAATTGGTAAAACAAAGAACAAAAAGGTGGGAAACAATTCGGCCTTCACCCACACAACTAGTGATGCGAGCCCAAGCCGCATAGGGGAAGCTGAGCGGCGGCACCAAGGGAGCGGACCAGGTTGGGGCTGAGCTAGGGGCTTGCGCACGGCCGCCGGCTGGAGGCCACGCCGGGCTGGGAGCAACTTGAGGAGGCGGGCGCGCAGGAGAGGCATGAGCTAGTGGCGGCCAGGCCATCCGGCCGCGTCGGGAGCAAAAGTGGGCGCCATAGGGAACCGGAGCATGGCCGAGCCGAAAGTAAGGGGCGAGCCGAGGGGAGGAGCAAGCCGCAGGGCTCGGGCGAGCCAGCGGGCAGGGGGGCGGGCCAAAGGCGCGAGCAGCCAAGGCGCCGGGGAGGAGGAGCTAGAGGGGGCGGCAGGCGGAAGGAAGGCGACGCCGAAGGAGCAAGACCCCAGTGGGAGGAGGAGGAGATATATATGACAAAGGAGGAGAAATGGAGAAGATAAAATGGGGAAGGAGCTCTAGGAGGCCTCTGCATTTCGGCCGAAATGGATGGGAATGAGTAGAGAAGAGAAAATAAGAGAGATTAGGTGGGATTAGGGTTAGGAAGTTAAAATGTAAGAAAAATTAGGAAACAAATGTGGTTTTTGCAGCGGATTTTAATAAGTGTTATTTGTAGCTCTAAAGGTTAGCAGTAAAATTAAGAAGTTTTGGCACTGTGTAATTTCGACCAAACAATTTAATTAGGTCACCTAGGGGTGATCAGTCTTAAATTAGTTGGGTGTGTAGTAAATTAAAATAAGATTTAATATTGTAAAACTTGTTAGTAGAAAGTGAGTTTGCAAGCGTAGCAAACCTGTATATATTGAGCAAATAATCTGGCAAGTTAGAATATAATAATCGTGCTAAATTAATTAAATTAAAGTCGCCCTGAGTTTAACTCGGGAAGAAATGATAGGTATACATACCCAGAGAAAACCAAATAAGCGTAATTCCATACAAAGGCGTGTAATAGTTCTTTTCACATGACTAAAACGCTGGTTTGGCATCTTCGACCCTAGAGCAAGTAGACCGTAGAACGACCACACTTGGGGAGTGCTAACTTAGCAAGGAATCCAAAAAATATTATTAAATTAAAAATACGCTAACAAAAGAAGATGCACTAACATTATATAGGCTTACTATCACCCAAAATTAACTAAGTATTTATTTATGTATTATTCATGCTATCGCATAATTACAGAGGACGAATCAGCACCGACAGGAGTAGCTGACTAGGAATTCTTCGACGCCAATCTTTTCTCCAATTACGAAGGCAAGCTATCCCATTGAACATAAATATAATTATCTTAAATGTAAACCGTATATTGTTGTATCATATATGTATTGCATCAAAATTATTTCTAAAAATCAGATCGAATGATTGAGATAAAGATGAAAGAGATAAGAAAAAGGAAAGAGATAATAATTATATGGATGGTAAAGGGGGCCCGTGGCAGGATAGAGATAGGGGAAAAGGTAGGACCCCTTTACATATGGTTATTATATAAGGACAAACAAAACTCTTACTCGGTTAGAGACCATATTTAAGTGCCAACCATTTTCCTATTTCAGCGGACAGAAAATGCTACCTTGTTACGTAATTATTTTCTCCACAGTAGGTAAGTAATATGTGTGAAGGTGATGAAGGAACCTAGAACCGTGAGGAGAAGACTGGAAGTGGGGGATCCAAGGCGCTATAGCGCTAAGGTGGAGTGTTGGGGTGCAGGATAGAATCTGCCCTAACCAACATTGCTAGAACTCGGTGGATGACAAGGTCAGCACCAACGGAAAGTAATAGGTGGAGAAATTAATCACGTAACCTAGAAAACGTTCTATATTCTAAACTTGAAGTCGCATCAAAGGAAATGAGGTGGACCTAGTTCAAAGAGAGTTCAGAGTAGCTATGGGTAAAGTGGTACAAGCTGCGTAGTGCTAAATAAAATCATGAATTCATGTGGGTCTCACGTATTGGAGTCTCACGGGAACCACTAGGGGTCTATCTTCACTCCGAGTGACAAGTAGTGTTTTCAGTATTAAAATCTGCCACTTAATATTTTAACGAGTTGTTATTTTCAGAAAAGAGATAATATAGAAAATGTGATAATGAACAGAGATAAGTCATATAGTGCATCTTTTGCTATTAATGCTTATTGAGTACTTTTGTACTCAACCTTGTTAGTATTCTCCTTTGTAGATCATAGTTCGGCCGGAAATTATCCTGAGTGGGACGAATGACACACTGGTACCGAAGAGGCCATAGGAGGCGAGAGTGTTGACTACGAGAATCAGGGTGAGATGGGCAACTTTTCAACGAATGGGACGAGTAGAAGATTGATGGAGCAAGGAAGGCAAGGGAATGGACTTGGTCCTATATTTGTAGTTGTAAATTACTATTTGTAAGAATCATAGCTTTGTGTGGCTAACTGGAATAAAAAAGTACAGTTTCTATCTATTGTTCTACTGTGCTGACTCTGGTAAGACTTACTATTCGTCGGAGCGGTGTCCTACCGGGTAGACGAATAGTAATCCATATGCTTAAGTGTGACTACCCTCTGGGATAATGACACGAGACGTCACACCTAAATATATGTTCCTACCGAGGTGAGGTGCACTCGCATATATGTAAAGGTGGACCCCAAGATTTGAACTTGATTGGTATAGTCATAACTACAGAGGTGGTTGCCTACCGGCTATATTTCATTGGGAACGTTTATTTTTACAATATACATCTCGATGGTTAATATTTTTAGCCTTTGATAATACTCAAGGTTTGTACTCTAGTTAGGATGTTAGGATTGTAGGCTTCACCAGATACCCAAGAATTAGGGTGGATGATGGTCGATTAGTGGTGGGCAGCAGTTGACTATAGTGTGACATGGAATGATTAAAGTCAAACGAACCATTCAAGCAGCAGGGGAGGGGAAGAAATCCTCTGTATTGAGGAACAAAATTCACCATGCTACAGTGTGGTGCATTAGCCACCCAACCATTGGATCTAAAATAGAAGGCTATGGATGCTATTGATATTGTAGAAGTACTGTGTGAACACTATAACAGTCTCTACAACCAATTTGAAGCGTTGGATCTTGATCCATCAATGGATGCATGCCTCTAATGCAAATCCCTGTAGTTTCTCTGCATTTTATTCTACCATACATTTTTTAAGTTTCAAAAGACACTACTAGAGAACAGATCAATCGTGATGGGTGAAAACCGTGAAGAAAATGGGAGTAAATGTGAGGAAATATTTTCCTAACCAGTAATTGTCAGACAATATGTGTCAGGAGTAGAGCGACCCGAAAATTCAAAATGCCTGACAGTTGCCTGTCAGGAAAATATTTTCCGACGGAAACCCTAACGGTGGATGCTAGGAAAATTGACAAGCGTCGGGTTAGTGTCAGACCTATTCATGTTGGTTTCTGGTCAGGAAAAAAAGTCACCAAAATAAACCCTGGCCTCTATGCCCATCAGAAAAAAGGAAATTATAAGCAAATAAATAAACAAAATCCACATATAGGCTCAATCCTTACAGAGGCCAATCAGAAATAAACCACACATCCAAACAGAACCACATGTATCCAAGTTTAAGCTTTCACTGAAACATCCATGCAGTCATTACACATCCAATTTTAAACTTCCATCAACACACACACACACATCCAACTTAAACTGTCTGAGAAATAGTTCTTTAGCTTGTATCTTTATGTAGATAAGTCCCAAGTCAAGGACTACTGGCATCCTTTAAAGGCATTGTGATCACCAGCATGGTTCCAGGCTTCCGGCCATCCTTGACATGAAGGAAAAAGACCCTACAGTATAGCAAATATAGAAGGTTAACAGGCAATCCAATTAATTCAGCATGACACAAAGCAATATAAAGACAATCTAAAAAATATGGTACAAAACTCATCATGTTGTTCAATACAATCAATATTGAAATATTAGCTTCCAAGCATTGGATATACACATGCATGCCCATTGATGCAAACATTCAGAATTGTGTAGGTACTTATCTATGTGCAAAAATGATATGTTTCTCAAGAGATTAGAAAACAAGTTATGTATAAAAAACACAAAGAATTGAGCATTAATTCATACATCAAAGCAAATTAAGATGGATGTACACCTAAATCACTAGATGAATAGATGAGCTTGACTATGCACAAATCTATTGCATGATTCATGACAGGAGATGAAAAGTCATACATATGTTTTTCACTTCAAAACAGAGCAATTTTGTAGCCTTCGCATCAATCTTAAAATCTATGCTTCGTAGAACAAAGCTGTAATAAAAAATGAGGCATTCAAACACTCCATATAACAAATCTCTATGTACATTCAAATACTCCATAGAACTAAAAAATGTAGACTTGCTAGTCTACAAGTTTTGCCAGTACCACTAGGAGACATGTAGTTTAACACTCTATATAAGTGTTCTTCCAGTGTACATGCAGATTAAAATCTGGAAATTAAATGTGCTTTATCTAACAATCTGTGCATCCCAAGTGCATGTAGTGGCAGTGCCTTTAATTAGACAACAACGAAGCTTATCAAGGTATGATGTATGATCACCTGCCAAGAAAAATAGGCTCCCTCTGCCTTGGATATGGCTTCCTTTCTAACTTACATCACACTGGAACTTTGCTACTCCATGTGCCTTCATGTACAATGTAACACCCTGGTTTTTAGAGTCTTTTTGAAGATTTGAAAATAAAAAGAACCATTTTGTTTTGATGAGAATTCAAAGCTTAACTTGAAATTTCAGGATGGATTTAAGATGACTAACTCAAACTTCAACTAAAAGTTCCTGGATGGTTTGTCGAGTGGTTGGAGTTTTGGTGATCCTCCTTCTCTGTCCAGGTTTTGTCCATCTCTGGACCAAACCTCCCTAGATCCAAACCTCCCTCTTTGGGTCTTCTCTGGCTTAAAACCTTCCCAGGCGTATGCCTTTCTCATGTTCATCTGAGTTCCTACGGAACCCTCTTGAAGCTTTTTGTGTTCACTCAGACCTCCTCTTTGCTTTGGTCCATGTAACCCCCTCTCGGGAAATTCCTTTCTCTGCCAACTCAGTGTTACCACTCCCAACTCGCGGTAATACCATTTCTCGTGATCACTCTGTGGACCTCCTTGAACTTATTTGGACCTCCCCATGTCCTACAGGACCTCCCCATGTCCTCTAGGACCTCCTCTTACCTTTATTGGACCTCCCCGTGTCCTACAGGACCTCCCCATGTCCTCTAGGACCTCCCCTTACCTTTATTGGACCTCCCCGTGTCATACAGGACCTCCCCATGTCCTCTAGGACCTCCCCTTACCCTTATTGGACCTCCTCGTGTCCTTCAGGACCTCCCCGGGGCCTCCAGGACCTCATCCTTGTCTAATCGCACCTCTATCACTTGTGAGTCGTCCGATTTGCATTGGACGGTTTGATCTTGGTGAGACGTTCGGATGGTCCGAACGTCCCACCCTCTCTGAGCCCTTAGATCTTTGCTGGACGGTTCGATTTGTTGTGGCGTTCGGACGGTCCGATCGTCCCAACCATTTTGGACCCTCCGTTCAGTTCTAGGGCTGGGATCCAACGCTAGCCCGGGTGGTCCGAACGGCCCAATCATTTTGGGCGGTCCGATGGAAACCCAGCGGCTCCGACCTCCTTCCTTATATATCTGGACCGTTAAGACCTCCCTTGGACTTAATCCAACGATCCTGACCTCCCTTGCGGGTGAGGACCTCCTCTTAACCTCTGCGGACCTCCCCTTTTGCACCTGATCTTGACCGTTGGACCTCCCCTCCGGAGATCCAACCATCTAGACCTCCCTTGTAGGTGAGGACCTTCCCTTGTCCTCTGTGGGACCTCCTCTATGTCCTCGCAGGACCTCCATTGCGGGTCTTGACTGTCCCCACTTGGCAGTCACACCCAGTTTTCTTTATCCTTTGACTATGTCCTTGTGCAAGGAAGTCTCCCCCACATTTAATGCATGTTGCATCATATTAAATGCTCTCACTTTTGTAGTACTCATGTCATACTATTTTCACATCCCTTGCCTATTTCCATTGTCCTCGTTACCAACTCTTGAGTACCCTTATGTTGGGTCATGACTCATTGGCTTCAGCTATATATAGCTTGGGCAGCCCTTCCTATCTCACTTTCTTCCCCATTTCTCCTCTCTGGTTCACCCGAGCATTCCTTAGACCTCCCTCCAAGCTCTTGGACCTCCTCTCTTGAGTCTCAAGACCTCTCCAGCGAGCTCTAGAACCTCCTCCTGGCCTCCCAACCTCTCTGTTGGTTTTGTATTTGAGTTTATTTGGAGTTCTTTCGATTTTGTTGAAGCTCTATTTGAAGTCAGTTGATTTTCATCGTGTAGATTATCAAGACCGTGAGGAACCCGAGTTCTGTGAAGGGGAAGAAGAAGCTCAAGACTTTGAGCAAGGCAAGTTACACTCTTGATCATATTGCACCCAATACTTCAAGTTACTTATGTTGATTTCAAAGATGTATGCATGCTTATTTCACTAAGTTATTTCAATACCTATCTTTCAATTCGTAGCTATACCTGATTCCTTTGTATGGCCTCTGTCTATGTTGAATCAACCCCATTGTCACCTTAGATAAAATCTGGTTTTTGCAATAGTAAGAACTAGGGGCTTTGAAAAATGAATGCTTAGTCTTGCTAGACCAAACTGTTTTGATTTGGGAATGTTTCTTTCAACAGACCACAATATCAAATGTTTTCAAAGCCATGACATTGGGTTGTCATGGAGTTTTGACAAATGGTTTGGAAAAAAAACAGAAATGGACAAATGGATTTGGTCTTGGGCGGATTGGTTGCTTGGTTGGTGCAGGGTATGCACGGGCTCACTCGGGTAGGGTTGAGACCCATGGGTTTGTGATAGCCGCCCAAGCCATATGAGGACCGGTCTTTGAGCCGCATCTTGCCATGCCTATAATGGGCTATGCCACAATCGTGCAACCACATGTCTCTAGAATGGGGCGTAGGACCTGGCTAACTAATTTGCAAAGCTCCATCACGGTTGATCCTGTGGATGCGGTGGGTGGTCGTGTTATGACCTTTGTAGTCCCACCTGGTGTAAGAGGGGGCCTGAACCCTGCTGATGGGTAGTCCAAAGGGAGTGAAACCTTAGCGAGGGTGGACTGTGTTGGAGTAATGCTTTGTAAAGGCCTTGTCATGTGCTCTAGACCTCTCACCAAAGGAAGTGTGAGGTGGTATCGACGGATGCCAAGTAAACTAGAGAATTCATGTCATGTGGGTAAAGTGTACAACCTTTGCAGAGTGTAAATCTATTCGAATAGCCGTGTCCGCGATCATGGACATGCTAGCAAAGCCACTCAAAGTTAGCTCTTGGTTTTGGTTTTGAAAAGGACTTATGGAACTGATTTTGGATTTCTATCCAAATGGTTATTGGGCGGGGAGCCATGTGACAGGAGGGTATCCTTCACCATATTAATGTTGAATGTTATCCAACTGAAAATGAACTTTTATTTATGGTAATTGCTTTGGAACTTAGTACTTGTATTTGAAATAAAATTGGCTTTACGCAAAACAACCCTATTATGCCTTCCATTGATATATCCTTATGCATGTCATGCTGTTATTTGACGGGTGTAACTTGCGAGCATGGTTGTTGTGCTCACTCTTGTTTGATTGATGAATTGAGTAGGTGAAGATTTCTTCGATGATGAGGATGACCAAGTCAATTAGGCCGCGCCCTCCAGCCAATCACCTGTGGTGTAATGGTTGGAGCCTGTTCATGTTGGTTTTTCACTCTGTTTTGTGCTCTTGGTTGCTGGAGCTTGTAAGCAACCCTTGTAATCAAACCCCTCTTGTTGTTAATAAAGTCTTTGTGGATGTATATGTTGTCACTTGCTTGCTGTGAGAACCAGTCGATGATCTCTGGGGGCTGATTTTGATCACAGAGGGCCTGAGGCTTGACCCCAAGCCCCACAACCTCCTCGGGTTGGCTCCTCTCGGACCTCCCTCGAGTCAGGGCGTGGAGCTTGGGGGAGGTCTGAGGCCCAACGACCTCCTCGGGTCAGGACCTCCCAGACCTCCGAGTGGTCCTCCCGAACCTCTCGAGAGGTCTGTGCGGTCCTACCGGGATATCCTGTAGGATGTCCTGGGGGTCCTTTTTGACCTCCTAGGAGGTCCTGAGAGACCTCTCGGGTGTGTCTAGGGCCGGGTCGTCACATACAATTCACAATAACAAGAAATGGTATTTCAAATAGTAGGTGTCCAACAACTACAAACAATAACCGAAACAATCATCATTTAGTGAAGTTTGGAAAATGACACCTAATTAAATATGGCCTTTGAACTTCGCCAAATATGGTTGCAAAGTGATGTTGGTCATGTCACTAGCCTTCTTGCAAAGCTCCTGGGAGGCATGCAAACGGAGTCCGAATGTGCCAAGATGACCATGAAAGTCATCAAGAGCTTTCACAAGAAGGGAAATGGCATGGACAACAAGATAATAGGAAGTGTCATCATTGGCAAAACTGAAATATTTACATATGAGAAATTGGCCTCAAGCAATATAATATGTAGCATCACAACAATACAACAATATTGTGCAACTCATTGCCCTCACCACATCACCAAGTGAGGGGACTTGGCCGAGAGTACCATGACAATACTTGATGACCATGCAGAGGGCACTGAGAGGCACTGAGATGACCATGAAATTCATATACATGTCATCCCAGGCCAAGACAAAAAGGTGCATCATACAAGTTTCCTAGTAGTCATGTATAATAAAGCAAAAGGCTGAAGCAAAGTGTGCTGTGTAGTGACATGCATGTAGAGGGATAAAAAATGCTTCAAATTGCAAATATATAATGACAATTCATTGAATCTTGCTACTTATATCAATATTTTTATGAACTAATAATAAGAAATCATTTGGACTTAATAAGATCATTGGTAACAACAACAAATAGCCAATAGACCAATGTGAATTCTGCTACATAAAAGCAAGGACAGAAGAATTCTTCAGATTATACCATTCCTCTATAGTTTTTCTTAGTCCATTTCCAAGCATACCACAGTCCAAATCGATACATTGTCTCACACAATGGAGACTTGCAATCAGTCAAAGCTACAACAATAAAAATCGATAATTAATTGAAAATAGACATGGTTAATTCAATAAGGTCTCTCTAGGATTTTAACCTCTGATAGTACAATTAACTGAAGCATGTCATGAAAAAGAATCAACCACAAGTTAAATTTTTCATGCTACCAAACAACAAATGTACTTTCAATGCCAAATTTCCCATATGCATATAGTGCACAGATAGCTAAACACTCAGCTCAGGGGTGTGGCTGGGGCGAGGAGGCGCCGAATCCGCACGTTGGCATGGCCGGGGGAAGGAGGAGGTGCGGGGGTGTGTTCATGGGAGGAGGCGGTGCCAGATCTGCACCAGGGGGAGGAGACGGCGACGGTGGTTCCATGTGGGGCGTGGTCGGGAGGAGGCGGCCGAGCTACAGGCGTGGCGGGGAGGAGGAGGCGTCAGATCCACGTGGGGGCATGGCCGGGGGGAAGAGGAGGCGTCGGTGGATCCAACCGGGGGCATAGATAGGCACAAGGTGCCGGTACCGCACGGCGGCGTGGTCGGGGGAGGAGGTGTTGGATCCCCGCAGAGGCGTGCCTAGGGGAGGATGAGGCACTAGATCCCCATAGGGGCGTGGCTGAGGGAGGAGGAAGCATCAGTTTCTGATTTGGTGTGCGGATGGGGGATTTTGAGTTAGAGAAATTGTGGGCGAAGGCAATTGGGAGTTAAAAATTTGGGGTTGGCCAGGGGATGGTGAGGTAATTTTCCTGATGCTTAATCAAAGACCCCTACACGAAAATGAATTTCCTTGTAGGTTATTAGGTGAACCGCCAGGAAATTACATAATTTCCTGATGACATTATAAACCCATCACGGATATTAAATTTACTAACGGTTCGTTGCAGGCCCATTGGGGAAAATTGTGGCCATCAGGAAACATCTGGTTTCTGGTAATGAGAGGTGTTGGGGAACTTAAAAAATGCATGCCTCTAATGCAAATCGATGTGTTGCCAACCTTTGCTTTTTTTTTCCTTTGTTGCATCAAAACACCTCTTTTTAAGTTTCCTTGCATTTTTGTTGTAGGATATGAGAGGCTATGATATTCAATTTACGTGATTTTCTTATTCATGTGTTTTGAGTTTCTACATTTCCCAGCGAACTTCTTTTGAAGTTTCATGCATTTCCTAACGGACCAAGCGAGTTTAAAAAGCGATTCGAGATAAGTGTTTACCCTGGTTATCCATATAGTATAACCTTATCTGAAAGACAATTTTTGACATGAAACAGTAGGAGAGTCTCCTACTTCACTATACTCAAAGACGATTTTGTTTCTTGGTTAAGTAGTTTATCTTAATTAGCTCAATTGGTAGTTTGTATATTCTGCCCTCTCTTGCTTGTACATATACCCTCTACTTATTATTTACTTTAAATATATAACAAGATGGGCCTCATGTTTCTCCTAAAAAATCCTATGATTTCTCATGCGTATCCTAATACCTTTGTTAAAGTTTTTCTGCATTTTAGTTCTTGTAGGATATAAGAGGCCACATTCAGTTTATGTGTTTTTCCCATTCGTGTATTTTGAGTTTCCTTCATTACGGGTCCTATGGTTTAGAAGTTTAACTATGCACATTTCATTTGTCATCATGGATCTATATAGTTAAACTTTTGATAGTTTGACCATTAAATATATGTAGTAGTATGTAGACTGACCAGATGAAAAAGCAATGTTATTAGATTTTGCTTGCAAAATTCTTTAATAATATATAATTTTTACTAATATATCATGATAAAAATGTTGGAGTCTTTGCATTGAGAATTATGAAAAAAGGTAAAATCCAACATATATTTTATGACGAGGAAGTAGAAACTCCCTCCGTTCCGCTATATCTGTTCATGGAGAGCATCTGTTTAAATATATTTGTCCATCAAGGGAATATAGAGTATAGTTATTGCAATTTCCCTTGCTATACCCTTACCTAAAAGCTTTAAAAGATGTTAAATGGTTGTTGTATATCATTATATATATATATATATATATATATATATATATATATATATATATATATATATATATATAATATATATATTATAGTATTTCTTAGATTTAGTGTTTTCTTCATCTCATGCATAGTAGGCTAGTGAACAATATAGAGAAACGGAGACGGAGGGAGTAACATTTTTGTGAAGGAGTATTTATGAACATGATAATCGACCAGCATGTGCCCAGACTTCACAGGTGTGAACAAGACTGTAACATATGACAAATACCGGATTTTTGGACACTATTGGCCCCCCTGTTCATCCAAAATTCCAAATTTAGCCCCCCTTATCCGAAAATTCCAAATCTAGCCCCCTGCTTTCACCTGTTGTGCCCGGGGACAGCAGCAGGTACCTGCTGCGCCTGGGGACCACAGTAGGTGACCGTAGCACTGTAGCTATGTAATATCCCGTTTCATTAAATAAGTATTAAATGAATTAGAAATTGATTAATAATCTGAATTTAAGAGGATAATAGTTATGGGCCTTTGGCCCATACCTAGGAGGTGGGCCGGCCACCAATAAAAGAAGGAGGGGGAGGGGAAAACCCTAGGATGGCACTGTAGCTACAGTAGCGCCGCCACTACTACAGTGCCGCCATGCTACAGTACCTCCTCCTTTGTTTGCTACCGGCCAAGAAGAAGAAGGGAGGGAGGAACCCCGTTGGGTGCTGCCGGCCAAGAAAGAAAGGGAGAGGAAGGGGAAGAAGGAAGGAGGAAGAGGGATCATGTGGTGTTCAATGCGTTCTACAGCGGATTCATCAAGGGTAATCCTGATCCCCATTTGATTAGTTGCGTAATTCGATAATTAGGCAATGTCGGTATTGTGGTCTGCTCAGGACAGATTTTGTTAGATAGTCGTTTTGATGTAGTTAAGTGTGGATTCAGTTCTCGTTGTCTCCTAGAGTATTGTAGAGGACGTCGCCATCTTTCCGAGAAGTGCTAGAACACGTAATTTGGACCTCTGTAGCAGAAGTTATGATTTTATTAGTGGGGCTGTTCTACAGAATCGTTGGTTTTCTAACAGGTTTTAGTAATCTGGGTTAAACTATTAGTTAAAGGGGAAATAAGAGAAGCTCGGTATAATAAAAGATGTAGATCATTGTCTTAGATTTTCAGAAAGCTCAAGAACTCATGATTTGGACACACGTACTGAAAGTTATGGTATTTTTAGTGTTCTGTCCAGAGAGCCCGACATGAAATCGATGTTTTATTAACTGGCTTGGTAGGAGTACTATTTGGCCGATTCAGAGAGGCTAACCAACTAGACATAGTTGGAGAATTTAATTACCTTTCCAGAAAGTCTAAGAAAACCATAATCGAACTCCTATAACAATAGATATGGATTTTAGAAGTTGACTGTCCACCGAGGGTACAGATCGACGTTTAGGAATTGGGGTTGGGATCGAGTTAAGCGTTTTTGCGAGTTAGTGATTGTTGTTATATAGTTTGTTTTGGTCCGCTACTGTCGTCTTAGCGTGCGTTATAATTATTTATTCAGGTGGTGGACTGGTCGAGGCAGCACCTCCTGCACATCCTCGATTACATCGCGGTGAAGGCAAGTATAATGATGGTTATAATATATATTGTTGAATAGCAAGGTTTGATATAAATTATGAGAAATTGTGTGTTCATGAGTTGTGATGATGGTATAGTTGGTAATGTTCATAGTTGCTAGAGATATGAGTTATGTGTTAATCTTGGATGTTTGCTAGTTGTGAAGTCTATGTTTATGAGCTTTGTAGTATGAATGGGATATTCATATGCAATGTTGTTGCAGATGCATGTTTGTATTAATTTGATAAATTCATACATATGCATCATGTTGGCTTATTGAAGACTTGGTCATGAGATGACCAAGCAACTCTTGAGGTCCCCGTCATGTTGATGACGGGCTAAAGGTCCCTATGCTTGTAAAGCATGGGCTTTGGTCCCCATACTTGCGGAGTATGGGCAATGGTCCCTGTGCCAGATGGCATAGGCATGGGTGTGCATCGACGGATGCACACTTTGCATTACCGGTAAAATGCAAAAGGGAAAGAGAAGGAAAAGGATCATTTTGAGCATATTGCATAGCATGTGTGTGTAAGGTGATTGATATGTGGTTTTGTAAAGTATAGTTGATGATTTACATGCTTGGATGTTGTTGATGTCATTTATTATATTTGCTGAGTCTTTGACTCACCCCCTTGTTGTTTGTTGTGTTTTAGGTATCTTTACGAGATCGGCATGCATGGGGGAAAGGAAGAATTAGACTTCTTGCACTTTTGCACGAACTACCCACCATAGAAGGAAAGAAAAAAATTAACTAGGAGATGAATGAACTGTTTAAAGTACTCTTCTTGATTATTGCTTTCTTAGAGTAATCTGTAATAAATGAATAGTCATTTTGGATGCTTATGGTCTATTCATTAGATGTTTAGTTGCTATGGATGTCATAGTAACGAATAGCCAGTTTTGATTATATCTTGTTTATTATGCAATCTGGATTATCTTTATTTGTTATAACTGCCTGTTGGAACCTCCGGTATAGGTTCTGCCGAAATTTTATTTGTTATAACTACCTATTGGATTATCTTTATTTGATTATATCTTTATTTATTATACAAAGGAGGTTCTGCCGAAATTTTATAGGGTGTTTTAGTTTAATTACGTTTAATTATTTAATTTAGTAGCATTCTAGGCCTTAGTTGGGCTGGGGTGTTACAAGCTAGGTCATGATTTTCTGGAAACACCGAGAAATACCATAAAATTCAAATTACTCAAAAATACAAGAATTTTCTATAGTACCTAGGTCATATTTCATATGAATTTAGGCGAAAGAATTATTCCATTTGGAGTTAGCAAGTGAAAGTTATAGTAGTTTGAAAATCGGGTTTTGCAAAAATGCTCAAAAATACAATTAGGTTACTATTCATACGAATAGTGGTGGAGATAAGGAGTACATAAATAAATAGAGAATAAAATTATAATACCAAAATAACTTGGTTCACCTCAATTGGTTTTCACATGAATTAGTTATGAATTTCTAAATTTAAAAGCATTTTCTAGTGTAAAAATAATAATTTGGTTTTGGATTAATTTTCAAAAACTATAATTTCTGGGACAGAGATAAGTTTGAAACCTATTCCAAATTAAAGTTCACTTAATAATAAAATTATCAGAATTGGTTTCACTTGATTTGGACCTACTTTGAATTAGTTATGTATTTTTGAAGTTATTCTATTTTCGGTGTGTTCGGACCGTCCGATCGGAATCGGACGGTCTGATCGGATGGGCTGTTCAGACCATCCGAACAGAAATCAAGTGAAACCAATTTTGATAATTTTCTTAATAAACTTATCTCTGTCCTAAAAATTATAGTTTTTGGAAATTAATCCAAACCCAAATTATTATTTTTACACTAGAAAATGCTTTTAACTTTGGAAATTCATAACTAATTCATGTGAACTCCAATTGAGGTGAACCAAGTTATTTTGGTCTTATAATTTTATTCTTTATTTATCTATGTAATCCTTATCTCTAGCACTGTTGTATAAAATTTCACTAAATAATTAAAATCGGATAAATAGTAACCGAAGTGTAAGTTTCAGCCTTTTTGCAAAACCTGATTTTCAAACTACTATAATTTTTATTTGCTAACTCCAAATGGAATAATTCTTTCATCTAAATTCATCTAAAATCATGACCTAGCTACTGTAGAAATTTTTTTGCATTTTTAAGCACTTTGAATTTTATGGTATTTCTCGGTGTTTCCGGAAAATCATGACCTAGCTGTAGTGCTACGGTCACCTCTGCGATCTCGAGCACAAAGAGGCACGGTTGCGATCTCGAGCGCACACCTAGTGCTACCTTCCTGGCGCGGCGGTGGCGATGGGGTTAGATTTGGAATTTTTGGGTAAGAGGCTAAATTTAGAATTTGGGATGATGGCGGCAATAGTGTCCACATTTCCAAATACCGGACCAAAGGTACTTGACGTACGGGAACACTCTACTGCCCATCGACTAGTCAGTCAAAGCCAAATTAATGAAAGCTCCAATTAGTTAGTTAAATTAATTGGGGTACTTTGCGCCTGTGTCCTGATCAAACAATTAATGCCACCCGGCGGCTATATATCCACAGCCGTGCCACAACGTCATATATCCTTGCGACCCATTTGCTGTAACTGCAAACTCCAGCAAGCTAGCTTGTGCGAAGCTAATTGAAGCCATGGCCATAGTTGAGGCCACGACGGACTCTGGTAAGACCGCGCTGGCGTCCCCTCCGGCCAACTTCTTCTGCGCCGACCTCGTCCTGAGGGTGTTCCTCTTCGCGGTGTCGCTCTCGGCGCTGGTCGTGTTGGTCACCGCCAAGAAGACCGTGATCGTCCCCGTTGTGCTGACGCCGCCGTTCCCCTTCGCGCCAGTCGCCGCCAAGTTCAAAGACTCACCAGCGCTTATGTGAGTAACGCCAAAGCTGCTTGAGTTCTTATATATATCTTCTAAAGCTTGTTTAGGTGTCTAACCTGTATTGATTTGTATGGTATGGCTCTACTCGTAGATATCTGCTTGTGGCGCTGTGCGTGACGTGCTTGTATAGCTTGCTGATAGCCGCCAGCTCGCTTAGGTTTATCTCGAGCTCGGCCTCCTCCGCCAAGACGCTCTTCCTACTGATTTTGCTTGATGTGGTGAGCACCTTACAAGAATTTTAACAACGCAAATATTAACTGCTCCCTTTGTTCTCAAATATGTACTTGGTAGTACTATTGACTATTGACCATGCACAGTGTAGCAGTGTAGCCGATTTTAACTCGACAATTAGTTTTTAGCAGTATATCTATATATCAATAAACTACTGTTAGTATTCAAGGTACCCACTTAGCTTCAGATGTTTAGAAAATCACACAAGAATCCTTAAATCAGAAAAAAGGAAATTTCTAGAAATTCTCTTATTAATCGAGAGAAAAATAGAAGATCTACACCACTTATTTTGTTGGGACCAGATTATAGCAGTGCGAGATAAGTCATATATAATACTACAACTATTACAGTTGTAAAACAATTACAACTATATTTTTCAAGTCATTAGAGTAATATAACAAATACAATATATTGCAATATCTAGTCATATAATTGCGCAGGTAATTCCCTTAGTTTTCAAAATTATGACTACAGTTTGGTAGCATCAAAGTATAATTTATGACTAATCTCAACATATGTTAATAAAGAATACTACTGGCCAGAAAGTAATTATCAATTATTTGAGAACAAGGGTAGTAACCCTTTCAGACATTCAATTAAATTTATTTATTCATGGAAAATCAAGCTTGGTAAAACGAATAAGTTTGTGACCAAACATCAGGGTCACTTGACCCAACCATAGCCAGAAGGTTTAGTTTTTGAAAAGTCAAATTATAAGTGAAGAAAAATTGGAAACAAATAGGATTGTATTTATATCTCATGTGTGCATTGTATGGCAGTTTTATGCGGGCATCATGGCGTCGGCGACCGGGACGGCGGGCGCTGTTGCGTGGGTGGGGCTGAATGGGAACGCGCACACCCAGTGGAACAAGATCTGCAACGTCTACGGCAAGTTCTGCCGCCACATTGACAGCTCCACCGTCCTCTCCCTAATCGCCTCCATCGTCCTCGTCCTCCTTGCTATCCTCAACGCCTACTCCCTCTACCGCTGCAGTCGCTGATCCACCGATAACACCGATCGGCCGGACAGAAGCAGCCGTCTACTGGAATACTCGGATTTGTACGGACCCATCTCTGGTATCCATGACCATGTGTATGACATCTAGCGTAGGACGCAGGAGAAAAAAATTTTCTTATACGTTGTGTCGTCCGTTTCGGTGCTTGCCGGCCGTACGTTACTGCCGACCGAGCGCTCTGTGTATGTATTGTACCGTTTGTTAATTGTTCACCATTTCGATACTTGTAACAAGATGCTTTGTGACATTGCAGGCGTGCATGTGGAAATGGCTTTTATGAATGTGAAATTATTATCTGAATGAGTCGCTCAAAGGTGGGCTCCCTATCTGTGACTATGTCGATGGAGCGGTTTGTCGATGAGTGTCCAAGCTGTTGGAAGAAAATTCGCACCTGTGGTGCCTATTGAGTTTTGACGTGAATGGCACATTTGAGTGTGAACAAGATAAGGTGTAATCATTTAGACGAGTATACAAAATCGTACTAGGATATAATAGTCTCGGCAACAGCGTGGTATGCACGGCACAAGCTGCTTTGAAGGTTAGTTGGGGACTTTGGAACACAGGCGTAAGAAAAAGTTTGGGTTGAGATAGGGATGATATCCGTATCCTTTGACGTCGACTTATAACATCTTTTGGAGCTTGAAGGACAAACACAAATTGTAATATCCCGTTAAATTAAAAAGGAAATAGAAGGATATTAGGAAGGCAATTTAAGAAAAAGAGTTGGAAAGTCGGGTTCGTGGGCTACCAGCCTAAGCCCAACCCGTCTTTTGCTTCTGGATGATTCCACATAATTTTTTAAAAAATAAAAGCAAAAGAGATAGGGAGATTCCATATTTGTCTTGCCAAGAAACTGCACAAAATCTGTCTATCATCTTGCAACATAATTTTCACGATTGAAACGGCTCACTACCAGAAACAGGATTTTTCCCGAGTGCCAAAAACACTCAGGAAATGGGGCCAAACACTCGGGAAATATCTTTCCCGAGTGTCACACTCGGGAAAAAAAACACTCGGGATAGATTAGTCGGGATAAAAACAGTTTCCCGAGTGTTACACTCGAGAAATGTTACGTTCCCGAGTGTATATGTATACACTCGGGAAACTCATACACTCGGGAGAAAACCCTGCTGAACGGCTTCTCCGCCTGTAACGGGAATTTTTCCCGAGTGTTGACACTCGGTAATATGCTCAAAAAACACTCGGGAATGGTTCCAACGTTTGACCGATGAAACCAGGGAAAATTGAGACTGGCCGTGTTTCCGAGTGCATGGCTAAAACGACACTCGGAAAGCTTCCGGCGAATCCGACCGAAAATGCCACGGGTCAAGTTTTCCAGTGTCGACACTCGGGAAACTTTTGGTCGGTTTCCCGAGTGTCGACACTCGGGAAATATTTGGTCACTTTCCCGAGTGGCACAAACACTCGGGAAATCGACAATCCAGCAGAACCCCATTTTCCACAAATTCATTTAAAATCCATTCCACAGCAATCAAATAATCCATCCATCCATTCCACAGCAATCAAATAATCCATCCATCCATTCCACAGCAATCAAATAATCCATCCATCCATTCCACAGCAATCAAATAATCCGTCCATCCATCCATCCATCCATTCCACAGCAATCAAATAATCCATCCATCCATCCATTCCACAATATATGTATATATATGTATAGATCGAACAAAAGACATCATAACAGTTCCCGAGCTCACAATATTCAAGTTCAAGTTGGAAATTTTAAGCATAAGGCATTATACATATGACAGTTCCAAATAGTAATTTCATAGTCTTATATACATAAAACAAAAGCAAGTATCACTACAACCATTTGCATGCACAAAATTTCTTGCTTCAATCTTCTGTGCACAAAAGCATCATTTTGGGAGTTCTGTAGATAGAGCAAAACTTAATATTAGTGCCATCTTACAACAAAAGTTAGGAATTGATATTACATGAAAAAATAATTAACCAAAGTATTGACAAAGCAAGGGAAATGACAGTAAGCAAGGGAAATGAGTAATGACTATTGAGTAGTGATCAAGAAAATGCTATGTCTGACAGAGCAACACAACATCATGAATCTAAACATAGACTGGTTGACCATCATTAAGAAATATAATGACATGACTGTGGTTTTAGAAGTCAAACCCAAGTACCCAACATCTAGGAAAAGGATCTATGACATGTCTGGCTTCATTACATTCAAATTGATAGTAAATATGTTGCTAGAAGACAGGAAATGATGTTGTACAATAGGTCCTAAAAGCATCTCAATATTTTTAATATGTATCTCCACTCCCCCCTCCACCATAAGTAACAAGTAGATATGACGAGGCAACTTAGGTTTCAATTATTTACCACATCATCCAAAAAAAAAGCAGACATGCAGGGGAGAAATTACTTAGTCAAGGTGCTATTGCAGGCATTACCGCAATACATTTTCATATTTAGCCATCCCACGTAGCTTGCTTACGTCAGGTGATGAGAAATTTAATTTGTAGTTATTAAAAAGGTAAAAATGACAAAACAGTAGATCATGAAAATAGCAAGCACCTGGTGGTGGCCTCTCGGCGATGGACGCATTCACATGATCTTCAACATTAGCACCAACATCTTGACATGAAGCGCAGAAACAAGCGATCCCGCCGTTCCTACATTTTCATAAGAAATCGCATTATAAGAAATTTGCAATAGCGACCAATAATTACATTGCATGTCATTTCAATGTCTTCGAATCAAGCGGTCATAAGAGACTAACAATATAATAATCGATGTCACGATTACTAACCGGAGCAGATAAGTAGCGTTCCCCGACGGAGGGACATTAAGTCGAGTCCGGTCCCGAGTGCTCGTGATATTTGTTTGCACATTGCCATACATTAGCCAAGTATGAATATATATATATATATATATATATATATATATATATATATATATATATATATATATATATATATATATATATATGCATTTTACTTTGTTATTGTACTACCACGCTCCAACTAACTCGCAGGAACATTTGCTCCAACTCTTGCCTAGCCTCAATTTCTGTCAGCAATGCGCTGAAAGCTCGAAACACGAGGCCGAAAATCATGTGATGGTCATTTGTCGACTTTGAAGGTGTACTTCATCCGTTGATGCGACACTCGTGGATCGGACCTCAGAGAGGGTTGTCGGTGTGCTAATGTAGCGGCACCCATGAAGAAACGACCATGTTTCTTCCTCTTTCCAACCTTGTACACAAGACTCGCGTCTAGTGGTGAATTCATGGCGTCGTAGTCCGGCCATGAATCTCCTTAGCAACATCGATATATGCGACTGTTGGACAAAATCATCGGGGAGCGAAAATCATCGAGGACAAAATGATCGAAAATCGTACCAAGTTCTTTGTCGCTACCTTGGTTGGCACAAGGTGCCCTCTGATCACCCTCCTAGCTTCTACATATGCCTCCATATCGGAGACAGTCTCGCTTCTTCTTTTCCTACACCCAAAAAACCACGGCGGTCAATAAATATGTATCGCAACATACAATCAATATGAACATGTTGACCTACCAGTTCTTCTTGTAACGAGCCATGGAGGAGCTGCCTTGACGATGTGTTGTCCCGTCCATCAACAATCTCCGCTCCCTAGCAGCACGAGAGTCCTGTAACCATCGTTCGTTGCACCACCTGTCACGGGCAATCTACCACCATGCATCTTCACACTTAAGGGCCCACCAAGGTATTGCCTAAATTAACCAAGTGTTAAATATGAATAAACTAGAATTGATTGTAATCAAGGACATCGTTTGTTCGGGTTGGTTACTGCATGTACTCGTCCAAAGTGATATCGTTTGGCAGCGTCGGCCCTCTGAATTTGTTGTCCAAGGACTTGTGTGTGGTAACAGATCACCGCTTGGATCGTGCTTAAGTAGAACATCTGTGGGATCGACTTCTTAACACAATTACACAAAGACTCTCCTAGAATCGACTTCACGTCCCTCAAATTTCCATGAAACCACCACTACAATCCAAGAATAAAGAATTGATAAAGAATAAGATGATTAAGTTAGTTGACATTTATTACTTGGCTACTAAACATCCAAAAGAGGTAAATTAAACATGTTAGACTACTTGAAGTTTTAGTACCAAACAAGTGAGATTAGCCAGGTTAGGTTTGCATAAAAACACAAAATATACGACTTTGTCCTCAAATGGCTTACAGGTTCTTCAAAATGTTAGTAGTCCTTGTGCAATTTTATCCTCAATATGTCTTCCACACAGATCTTTACATTGCTTTAGTGATACATGTACCATTACTTTAATATCAACACTTCTATGAGCAAAAGGTTAGTGTGTTGGAAGTCAGAATTTAGATAGGTGCTGGACGAAAACTACCATTTTTAGCCATGTACCAGCTAATAAATAGTTGATGATGATTTAGTTGTCTGTCACAATTAAGATAACTATCCGAACATGAATAGATTGAGCAAAACTAGCCTAATCTACCGTAAGTTAAGTATGGTTGTTTAATGATCTAGTTTGTATTAATACACTGGAAAATATTAATCTCGAGAGTTGTGACCAAACCAACCCTAACATGCATAGGAACACATAGAAGCATATTTGAATATTCAGTCACTTACCCAAAAACTTTCCTCTACCAGCGCAAAACAGGTTGTCAAATGGAACCTCTCCTTGGTGGCGGCATCTTCAGCAGCCTTGTAGTGGCACCATGTCCATGCAGGATCCCGCCTTCCTCTGTAGGTGACCAAGCCAGGGAAGTGCCATCGAATCAACACGCCAATTATGCCATTCGGAAGTCTACATTTCTCACCCCCGCCTTTTTCTCGCCATTGCTCGCATATTAGTTTTTTGAGGTATGCAAGTAAGTGGGCTAAATTAGTGAAAGTGTAAATTACTTTACGTGTCACCAACAGAATGATGATGATCTTCTCCTCCTCTCGGGTTGGTCGTCGTGGCAGGTTCGCAGGTCCTCGCATCCAAAACTCTTATGCCTCATGGTGCTCATCCTCCTCACCCTCCGCCTCAGGGTGCTCTTCCTCCTCACCCTCCGCCTCACGGTGCTCATACTCCACATCATCGGCCTGCGAGGGTCAGGGGCTGAGGCTGATCTACTAGAGGTAGACCCCTGCCCCCTCGAGGGGCCACGGCTACCCCTCTGCCTCCTCGAGGGGCCATGGCTACCCCCCTGCCTCGTCGAGTGGCCGCGGCTGCCCCAGTGCCTCCTGGAGGGGGCCGAGGCTGCCCCTGTGCCTCCTAGAGGGGCATGGCTGCCCTGTGCCTCTGGAGGGGCCGAGGCTGCCCTCTGCCTCTGGAGGGGCGTGGCTGCCCTCTGCCTCTTGGAGGGCTGCGGCTGCCCTCCTCTCCTGGAGGGGCCGCGGCTGCCCCTCTGCCTCCTCGAGTGGAAAACAAGCGTCTGCCTTGACTAGAGTATCTTTGCCTCTTGACGCCACTCATTTTTGGTGTCTGAAATGAAATGAAATAAAATAAATCAATTAATATAGCGTAATCAAGTAAGCTCATAGAAAAATGTAATATAACGTAATCAAGTAAGCTCATACAAAAAAAATTAAAACATGCAAACAAATAAATGGAAGACATACAAGATCATGCTTAGAAGTAGTCGCTACAATAGGATCCTCCGCAGATGGGCCCTCCAAAAGTCATCGTCACTATCATGAGGTGTTGACTCAACCTCATCCCCTTGATTGCCATCAATGTCTAGCGATTAAGTAGTTCCAAGTCCTCTTGGTTTAAAACCTCATCGGCATCGATTTGAATATCATCCATGTGATCGTCCTCTTCCCCAATTATTATTTGAAAAGTCCCTGGTAGCCCATCTTCTTGAAAGAATAGGTCAACACCATTGTTGGTCTCCATGTTGTAGTCTTGCTCACTAGGGGTAGGTAGTTTACCATGTGGTTGCACCTTATGTACTACCCACCATTCCACTAGACTACTCATAGTTTTGCATGGGTACGGGATGTAGTATACTTGGGTGGCTTACTGAGCCACAATAAATGGGTCATTGCCTGGTAGGATTGATTGATGTGCAACTTCAACTAGCCCAAGTGATGTATCGTCGACTCCCTAAGCGGATGGAACCAATGACATTTGAATAACATAAGTTTGAGAGGTTTGCTACCATGGAAATATAGTTCAATTATTTCTTCAATTACTCCATAGTATTCAACAGTGTATCGCTCCCATCTTGTCCTATAGTCACCAATCCACTATTAATTGTTGTTGCATTAGGCGTTCCTCTCATGTGTCGATGTTGGAGCGGTACCCATTCACATCGTAGGTACTATAGGACAAAGACCCGAGTGTGGCATCCTTGAGCAACTTGCTTCAATTATTTGCTCATAGACTTGTCCTTCAAACTCTCTGACATAAATAGAATGGGTTTCATTTATTAGTTCCTCTTTACTTAGTAAATATTATGTGCAAGGGGACTAGCTAATAGAGAAGTTACTTTACGATAGAACCAAGTCGGAAATTCAGTTTACAATTCGGCACCCTTCCTAAGAAGGGTCTCAACTTGTTTTTCGGATGGGTCTCGGCGTTGCTTCCACTCGCTCTAACAAATTCCTATAAGCAACAAGACAAGTAGATTAAAATACTCATGCATCAATTATTGGGAAAAATAATTGTTGCATACCTAATGTAATCATCCACTTGGAGAGGTTGGTAAAGACATACAACATCACGGTCAACCACTCATCCCGCGATAAAACTTTGGGAGTACCACCGCTGAAGTGTCACCTCTTCCGTGAAGAGGCTAAGTTAGCAATTATTTTGAGGATGCCAAATTGTATCGTGAGGTTTGATTGTGCACCGTCTGAACATTGTCGACAAAGTATATTGATGTGAAATGGAAAATTTCCTCAATTATGTACGCCTCCGCTATGGATGCTTCAACACGCGATCGATTTTTTGCTTTGCCTCATAGTTCCTTTTGTTCCCTCTCAATTGGATACATCCACCGGTTTTGCACTGGTCCCCCCATCCTAGCTTCATAGGGAAGATGGAGAATCAAATGTTGCATTGGATTGAAGAAGCCAGGTGGAAAGATCTTTTCCAAGTTGCAAAGCAACACAGGTACTTCACGCTCCATAGTTGACATTACCATGGGATCTATCTCTTTCGCACATAGTTGTCGATAAAAGAAGCTCAACTCCGCCATCACTTGCCAAACACACTCGGGGACGTAGCCACGGATCATCATAGGCAAAAGGCGTTCCATGAATATGTGGTAGTCATGGCTCTTTAGGCCATTGATGCTCATGGTAGCTAAATTCACTCCTCTCATTAGATTTGCTGCATACCCTATTCAGCGAGGGCCTGTTGCAAAGCTCCTCCTGATCAAGGCGAGCCTTCACATTGTCCTTCGTCTTGTCTGGAATGTCAAAGAATGTGCTAAATATGGCCTCTGCAACATTCTTCTCATTATGCATTACATCTATGTTATGGGGAAGAATGAGCTTATGGAAGTATGGCAGCCGCCACAAACTTGAAATGTGAGTCCAATTGTGCTCCTCACCATATTTCTCGAACCCATCACCATCATCAAGAGGCTTCAAAGCATCTAGCCATGCACGAACCTCCTCACCTGCCAGACGACGTGGTGGTCCACTGCGGACAGCAATATTGGTCCTAAATCCAGTTGTGTCACTTCTGAATTCGTGGTCAATTGGAAGGAATTGACGATGATAATCGAAGGAGGAGTGCTTGCAACCATGCTTTAGCCAACAGCCACGCAACGTCTCCCTACAGATTGGGTATGGCATCTTCCCATGTACAGACCACCCACAGAATATCCCATACGCCGAGAAGTCATGCATGGATGTGTGGTATGCGACCTGCATGGTGAAGTTCTGTTTCAATGCCCGATCATATGTCACTATGCCTTGTTCCCAAGCATGTAACAATTCATCCACCACCGCTCCATGAATACACTCATATTCTTCCCCGGGTATTCGGGACCGAGGATTATCAAGAAAGGAATATGTCTTTATCGCATGCAAGCGCCGGTGGGAGGTTAAGGAATGACAAACACGAATAGCAATTTGTATGGCGACCCCATACCAAATGGGCTAAACCCATCGATTGCAATTGCAATTGAGCGTTAGAGGCTCATGACAAACTCTACATAGTCTCGGTCAAATTGCTTCCATGCTTCACCATCAGATGGGTGGACCATCTTGTCATTATGGTACCGACGACCATACTTGTGCCATACCATTTGTTTGGTAGAAATCTCAGACATGTATAACCGTTGGATTCGTGGCATAAATGGTAGATAGCGAAGTATTTTTCTGCCAATAGGAAGCTACCTCTTCTGACCATCACCGGAGTCAACCTCAACAAACCTAGACTCACCACACTTATCACAATGATCTTTGTCCACATTCTCATTCCTAAATAGCATGCAATGATTTGGACAAACATCTATCTTCTCATATGGCATATTTAGTGCGCTTATGAATTTCTTGGCCTCATACAAGTTAGCGGGCAGTTTGTGACCATTTGGGAGAAGGGTGCTAAACACGCTTAAGAATGCATCAAAGCAAGCAATGTTTGTCTTTGGCCGAGACTTGATGACCAGTAGTCGTGTGATGGCATCTAGTTGGGACACTGTGTTTGCCCATGAAGTGGTTGACTTCATTGCGGACAACATATCAAAAAAACCCTTGTTGCGAGCTCGGTTCTTCCTCGTGGTGGCCCATATGCATGACGCACATCATCTAGCATGTCTTCTATCCTACTCTCATTGTGGCCGCCATCGTCCGTTTCTTCCCTTAGCACATCTGATCTGCTATGTTGTGACTCACCATGATACACCCACACGGTATAGCCTGCCCTAAATCCGTACTTGCACAGGTGTGCGATCATTGTTGCCCTCATTTGTGGCCGTGTGTTCGAACAACGAGAATAAGGGCACAACACACCCGTCCATTACTCCTAGCAAATGCTCGATCCACAAAATCCGTTGACTTTTCTCCATCCATTCTTGGGTACAGTCACCCATCGCTCTACGCCCAGTGTACATCCAACTACGATCCTCAGCCATCCTAGTGTGCAAAACATAATGCATATTTTAATCCAACTTTTATTTATGTCAAAAATTACAACTCTGAGCTAGCTAGAAGCTACCCTATGATGCATGCCCTATATATGTACACTAAAACAGTTGACATGAAGACAATATACATGATCAGCAGACATAAAAACACTTTCTTTCAATATATATGAATACCTTTATTTATTAACATGTGAATGTAGCATTGTAATGACAGCATATCAATCCACCATAAATATGGACAACACAAAAGAAAATAAGCAAACTTTATTTCTTTTCCACTTATCCATTACCTTCTGATTACTTCTTGGGTGAGGGAGCGAGGAGGCTGCGGTGGGGAAGATGGTCTGCAACTGTGTATCGGTGGAGGCGGTCGGCAAGGGGAGCGGCGACCTTGAGGCAAGTACCATGAGCTATATTAGGACATAATCGGTACTTAAGCATCGAAATTTAGACAAAACAAAAAAAAATCCTTTAAACGGTGACAATATAAATTAAATCTAACCCTTGATTTGTTAAGGGCATAATATATAGTCTCTTCTTTGTATTTATAATTTTTCATGAGGGTTGAATTAAATCTAACCCTTGATCTGTTGGTTGTTGGTACCTGCATGCATGCAGCGGTTTGTTTATGTGAAGAAAGTCAAACATGGCGGCGCGCTGTGCCCTAGGGTCGCCGATGCTACGTGCCACGGCAACGTCTGGCGAGGGTGCCAAAGAAAAGAGGGGAGTGAGGGGAACCTTGGGCAAATGTTGGCGACGGTGAGACGCGACGAGGTTGTCGGCAGCAAGGAAGAAAGCGGTGGTGAGATCGAGTCTACGACGGTGATGGAGCTCCGGTGGTCCTCCAGCGATGGAGAGGTGAGCGCAGTGTAGAACATGAGATAGTGATGCCGATGGTGAAGAAGATGGTGGCGGAGTGTCCTTGACGACGTCGGGAACAGTGGAGGAAGGACTTGCTGTCGACGAGCTTGGACTTGATTTGGCGATAGAGGAAGTGAGGCGCTAGTGAGTGCGGGGATGGGATGAGGGGAGAGGTGCAGTGCCGGGGCTCCATTTTATAGCGCGAGGGGAGCATCGAGGTGGCGTTTGACACAAGATGGCTGGCACGGGTTCTACGTGGTGAGGTGGAGGGATAAGGATTGTGGCGGAATCGCGAAGAAAACAGGCCGTTTTGGCCCGATTTGAAAAGCTTTGTGCGGGCGAAAATGGCAGAGGTGGGCACTATCGCGATGAAGAAGAAAGGGGAAGGAAGAGGGGGCTGACGGGTGGGGCTGGGTGGCAGTGAGAGAGCGAGAAAGAGAGAGAGGGAGTAAGGCGCTAATAGGCGGGGCCTGCATGGCAGCGAGAGAGTGAGAGAGTGGGGCGGGAGAAAGTGGGCCGACGTGGGTGGATTGGGCCGCAAAACTGGGTCGGGTGCATAGGAAAACAAATGGGTCGAGAGAGAGATTAAACTCAAAGTAAAATCTGCATTTTGAGACTTTAACAATTTGAAATTGAGATAATTCAATTAGGCTTTTAGAAAATAGCAAATAAAGTCCAAAAATTATGGAAAAAATCACACAAATTCCCTAAGTTTCTTTGGACTTCAAGAAAATATTTCCAAATTAAAATTGGTATTTTGCTTTGCAAATAAATTTATTTTTGCTTCAAAATTATAGGAAAAATCTTTTCAAAATCTAGAAAATTCAAGGAAATTAGTTAAATTTTATTTTAACCAGAAATAAAATTTTGGGATGTTACATTTTCATAAATACTCTACAAATAGAAAGTTTAAGTACTCTGTGGTAGCTAAACATGAAAAGAAGAATCACTTAATTCGTAGTTCGAGGCAAAAAATTATGACATATGGAAGGTTCGTTGCATTGAAGGAAAGCAGAAAAATCGACCTGAATTCAAAGTGTACTCTGAATCAAATTCAATGCAGGTTGTTTCTAACCTGTAACACCCTGGCTATGCGGAAGCCAAGATGTAACTTAGACTAACAAGCCAAAACCGAACTGCAAGTTCCTTAATCAAATTAACAATGAAAGACAGCTAGGCAACGACTAAACATTTCTAGTAACAATGCTAACATAAAGATTTCAGGATGGAATTAAAACCAAAACTATGATTATTACAACTAAAGTATGATCATAAGCATCATGGATATCATCCAACTAGAAAGAGATAACATCTAGAACTTGAAACTCTGAAAGAAACCATTTCAAGTACCAAAGGGCCAATTATTACATTAATTGTATCAAATCCGAATGAAGGTAATTAAATTATTATTTGGTAGTGGAGAGTGCAACAACGTGATATGCATCCGTGAGCTACTTTCCCCAATGAATGTCATCCTTGACGGTCACCTAAACAATAAAAGCAAGAGTGAGTCCAAGACTCAGCAAATACAATTGAATATTGCAAGAAACATTGTATTAAAAGACAGTACATTCTCAATATATCGAATACACAAGAAAATGCTATGCACTTGATGCAAATATGAATATAATATCTACTTCTCTTCTGCATATACTGGTATAGCCAGTGATACACCCATCGGTGTTCACTCATGTGAGAGCCCGGGGTATTTAACTTGTAATACTTAACCATCCATGGGTCCTAGCATTACAAACCAAATATCCACGCCGATGTATTGTATACCACCGGGAGCAGATATACACACACCGTTCACAAAACAATATCAATATCAATGCCATACACAATAGTTCATTACGAAGTCACAAAAGGTTACAACCAAGTCATCATACAACTTCGTTTTCATACATACGGCCGACCGACCAAATAACCAAAATGAAAGTACTAAAAGTGCAGCAAAAACATAGCAATAAGATGGCACCAAAAGAAAAGCCGACTGGTGTGCCCTTACCCACAAGGCAACCTAACTGGAAATCTCCAAGCTAGTTGTCGTCCTGCGCGAAGTCGGTCTCACAATAGTTGATCCCTTGGGGATCAACCTCCTTTGAAATTACACCAAGCAGGTTGAGTACAAAGTTGTACTCGCAAGACTTACAAGCAAAAGAATATTTAGATGAATTCATGTATCAAAGGAAGGCAATTTTCAGCATAAAGCAACATTTGATTTGAAGTACAAGTACTAGATTGAAATGCCAAGTAAGCAAACATTTTTAATAACTTTAAATAACAGCGGATAAACATTATTAGACAACATCTAAACAACAACAAGTGGCTGCCCATGACTCACAAACATAACATGAGACCATTCTCAATTGCCACCGAACAAGTTTTAAGTTTAAAGTTCCAAAATGTTATGTCTAACTCCTGCAAATCCAATCCCAAGCGTGTCCATAACCTAGGACGAGGCTATTCGAATAGTTCATACCCTGTAGGGGTGTACCAATGTACCCACACGCTAGACCGCCTTTTCGCCACATGATAGAGCACACTTCCTTAGGTATGCTGGCAAGGCTAAGTCCCACGAGACGTTTTCCAATATTATGAATTAACTACGAGTCGCTCGTATGATGGAAACCATACGTTGTGTCAGAGTCATCGGCAGAGAGATAACTTACCGATGCTCCTCGGGGTAGGGGACTTAAACCCATAACCCATCCCGTCACACCCAACACACACAGATTATTTCCTTTTTCACACAACACACAACCACCACTTAAGACTTGGAGCCAACACACGCCAAAGTACTATGTCAAGAGAGGTCTCATATCCCTCTCATGTGGTTAGCACGCAATTATGCTTGGTTTTGGTGAAACAAGATGTTCGGTCCTTGTTGACCTAGGCAAGACATTCACACACCCAACGACACACCATCCGACCACTTGCCCAAGTCTAAAACATTTTATTTTCACTTTTAATTTTCAAAGTAATATAGCACAAGGTGCTGGACATAGTGCAATAAAATGATTTGTGTGATCAAGGTTATCGACTAAGTCGATAACCGCCTAAGTCTACCGGAAGTTAAGTATGACTAAACATCAATTCGCTTACATATGAATAGACTCTATAACATCCACCGAGCACTAACATCAGTGGGAATAATAACTTAGGGTTAGTGGCAAGGGATAAACATTTGTTACAACTCATGCATCTAATAGGAATAACTACCTCTAACGAAAAATAATCATTCAAGTAGAACATGCATACATATAAGTTGCAAACAAGATATTTTGTAACGAAAGTAATAGGATCAACATGATCAAAGGGGGGCTGCTTGCCTTGTTGAAGATACCCGTCTTGCTACTGTAGAGGATCACAATTGAGTTCATTCGGATCTTCATAATCTAACGTTTGAATACGAAAAGCCAATAAGAACACCTAACACCAAAAATATCCAAAATTTCAAATTCATCCAAAATGCATGAGAGTTTCACAGTAGGTATGTTATGATTTTAGATGAATTTAGGAACAAAAATCAATTGATTTGGAGTTTGTATGAGGAAGTTATGGCAGTTTGAAAATCAGATTTCCAGAAAATCCAAGGAAATTGCTATCTTTTACTATTCACCCAAAATTATATATTTGTTGAAATTTTGCAGAGAAGTGGTGGATACAAGGATTACATAGGTAAATAGTTTATAATATTATCGACCAAAATAACTGAGTTTATCTCATTTGGAGTTTTTATGAATTAGTTATGAATTTTCAAAGTTAACGACAATTTATAGTGTAAAAATAATTCATTTTTGGATCACTTTCCACAAACTATATTTTCTGTGACAGTGAGGTATTTGAAGCCTATTTTAAAATAAATTTAGTTTAAAATGAAAAATTTCAAAACTGGATTCACTCATTTTGGAGTTAAGATGAAATACTTATGCGCTTTTGAAGTTTAAAGCAATTTACAATCTGAAAATAATTGATATCTGATTTTCTTATAAACCACGAGCTGAAAACGCTTTGGGCGTAGAGATCTAATTGGGCGGTCCATCGACAGCTCGTCGGTGGTCCGAATGTTCAAAGTGATCTAGGCGGTTGATTTGAAATCAGACGGTCCAAACGAAGAGATGTTGGACGGTCGAGCGCCCAACCGATCTAGACCGTTGAATCCAAATCGGACGGTCCAAACGAAGGTTACGTTCGGACTCTTAACTCAAGCGAACTAACATGTGGGTCCTACTCGTTAGAGACTGTAGCTTAATCAACGCTTAAACCTAACGTTTTCTATACGCGGGTCCGAGATGCCATAGACACAAAAGCATGTTAAGACAGCCGTTACTGAAATCTAAGCAATCATAAACTATTAATGACTACCATTAGCCCTAATGACTTTCTCTGGTGTTGCGGGCGTTAAAACAACACCGAGTTCGCCATCGGTGCATTGCCAACAAGTTCGACCATGGCGTATTGGGCAAAAGCGAGACGGGTTCCTAATAGGGTTGCGTAACTAATGGTGGTGGTGGCGATGGCTGAGTCAGTCTGAAGCAGCGTCGCGCCGAAGAGAGGCGGCGGCACTAATACGGCAACCGTGCATGGAAGGCTAAAGCTCCGCATTGTGCCACTACGCGGGTGCCAAAGCATCTAAGAGGTACTAGGATGCTACCTGAGCACCGGAAGGGAGTAGAGATGATCGGAGGTAGCTTGACGTCAGTGAGGTCCATGGTGGCACTCACGGTTCAAGTGGAGAAGAAGGCTTGAGCAAAAAGAGACATAATGAAATGTCAGGATAGCACAAGTGGGGTGAGGAGATGATTCCAGATCAAAGAATTGGAACAAGGCTCACCGTGCCGGAGCTGAGGACGAAAGGGGCACTTTCGGCCGTAATAGAGAAAAATTCGAGATTCGATGATCCCTGTGAACAAAAGGTAATATCAATGTGGGGAAAAGTTTCCTAGTCTCATATGGCGCATGGTGACGCACAAGGGAGAGTGAAAACCTCACTGGACACGAAGTTGACACGGCGGCGGCTTGGGTGCGTGCTCTGGTGAAGAAGAATGGCACGAATGTGTCCCCAGAGCTACACTCATTGGGAGGGGAAGGCATTAGCAAAAATGAGGATGGTGATGAACGTGGAAGAGAACGGGCGTACTGGAAAGGAGCTTACTCAAGAGAGGAGCACAAGCGAGCCTCTCCCTCCTTAGCCACCGAGAGGAGGAATGAGTTGAAACGGAGGTGAAGCGGCGGGGGGGTAATATCCCCAGGCGAGGACAGAAATGGAAACGGCGTGAATTAGCGGTGCTTAGAGATTAGTCGAGAGGGGTGGTGCAGTTACGGCGACGACGGCATGCAGCAGGGCTGTGCGGGTGCGTGGCACACAGTGCCTGAGTGGAAGCCAGCGAGAGGAGGGAGACGGGTCTGACCGGTGGGCTAGGCGCGTTAGTGGCTATGAGGAGCGAGCCGACTCGGGTGCGGTAAGCTTGAATTTGTTCGAGCGGTCCGATTAAAAATGGACAGCCCGATTTGATGGTACATTCGGACGGTCAAAACGATAGCGATGAGGACGATCTGATGGAGATTGGACGGTCTTGATTGAAATGAACGTCCAAGCGGTCCGAACGTTTCAATTGATCTGGACGGTTGGATTTAGAATGGAAGACTCGCGCGAAGTTGGCTCGAGCCTAGGTGTGGAGCGGACCGGGCTGGTTCAGCCGAGCCAAGTCCGTGTGGTTTGAGCCCAAGGAAAGATGTGTTTGACTGAGATTAATTCAAAACCTAAATACTTTGACCGGGGATTTAAAAATAGCAAATAAAATCCTAAAAATCTGAAATTTTTCAGGGAGGTTCCTGGGATGACCTAGTACCCACATAAAATTTGAAACCCCACTGTTCAACTTATCATTGCTTAATTTAAATTCAAACCTAGAATAGGTTGTTGATGTGAGTTTGAATTTTCTAAGGGTTGAGTTTAGTTCCAAAAATTTGAGAAAAATTATATTAATTCATGATAAACATTATAGTATTTGAATAAATTATCTCCAGAGGATGATCACAAGTTTTTGTTTCTATTTTCTTTTAGAACTTCAATTTGAGTTGTATGTTTTCTTTGATTTCAACAATTTCAATGCAACAAATTATGCAAAAGCTCCATAAAAACCAATGCATGTTCAACAGTTTTAAATTCTTCTCATTTTTATACATTTGAAATACAAACCCAAGAGTTGGGATGTCACAACTCAGGCCCACATTATCCAAAATACGGGGATCCAAGGCCCGTATGAAGAATCTTTCACACGAGGATCTATTTGCTAATATTGGAATGATGGGACTTATTTGCCCATATTGGAATGAGGCATGAATGATTGAAATGAAATGAATGCATTCTCTCATAGTAACAATTTCGATATCACTAATGAACATAATCATGTAAAAGAAGGAAAATACTCATAATTCATAAGAATTACTCATGTCATAATAATATAACCAGATTGAACAACAACCATACAAGATCATCCAATTTGTACTTGCCTTTCGTGTTGCGACACATTGGATGGTAAAGAAGGTGCAACAAATACAAAGTCACTCCTCCTACAAGGAGTAATTTACTCAAAAACAAGTTCTTGACAAGAGGAAACAACGCTAATCGCAACGCTCTCATCTGCACTCCCAAAACCCATACTTCAAATAATTAATCTACTCACACGAAACGACAACATAAAAGTAACTCAAAACTGGACAACAATCTTCTAAAATACGTATCTCCCAATCTGCTTATCATAAAAATCCATTTTTAGTCCCTCTAGAAATATTATGACTTGGTCTACAAAAGTTTAGTTGGCAAGATCCCTTAATTCTGACTTTAACTAAATTTAACAACCAGATGAATAACCAATGACAGAAACTAACTGACAGTTTGGATAGCAGCCTTAAAATAGCTATAACTTTCACTAGGATGATCCAAAAATTGTGTTATTTAACATTCTGGAAGGCTCAGAAAATTTTATACAAAAGTCATGTTAGTGGACAATCCTGATTCAACTATTAACAAGATCTAATCTACTAGTTACTACGACTGCTATAACTTGATGGGGTTTCTGGATAGCAACATTGTGAATATCATAACTCACAAACTACAACTCCAAAATACTATGAACTTAGATCCTACAAAAACCTAATGAAATATCCCACAATTCTTCAGGGATGATGAACCCTAATTTCGCAGTTATTAATTTCAAAACTATAGTACAACGAACAGCAGTAAAAACCCAATATACTACCTGAAACAATTGTGTGGAAACCAATTAAACACAAACATCAAAGAACTAAGAAATCACCCTTGAAGACCCGCTGTGACTCGCTGAAATCCCCACGAGAAACTCCTCTCCCCTTCCTTCTCCCTCTTCATCTTCCTTTCTTCTTCTTCTTCCTTCCTTTCTCCTCTTCTCCTCCTCTTGGCATAGCAGCAAGGAAGGTGACTGCTACAATACCCGTGTGCTATAGTGTGGCGGTGGTACTGTAGCAGGAGTGCAAGGGTTTTGTTGATCCCTCCCCCTTGCCTTCTAGTGAACAGTCATGGGCATTGGGCCACAATGATCAGTTTTCTCCCTACTTGAAAAACGGTTGGTGGCCCATTCCTTTCCCAAAATTCTGAAATTTTCTTTCTAATACTATTTAATTTTAGTACTAATCACTTATTTATTTTATGTTTAAACGGGATATTACATTCTACCCCCCTTAAACAGGATTCGATCCCGAATTCTACTCACCACTCTACTCGAAAGAACAACCACAACAGAAATTAATCGCAAGTAACACGTACCCGACGTGAAAAATTCTGAATATAGCTAGCGCGTGTGAGACTCCAACTCCCAAATCACTTCCCTCTCGGACTTATGGGACCACAACACCATGATGTATACACACATCTTTATCTCAGCACTCTCTCTAACCTCTCTAGGTACACTCAACGGACAAGACTCGAAGGTACGGTCTTACTCATTGGTCAACAGTTCTAACGAAACCTCACACTCCAGATCTCTCAAGTACTTCCCGGACACCAGGTCATACAAAACATTGTGTACCCCGCGTCAGGACTCGAGACGGTTCCAACGATACGCTATCTTCCAAAATCCCTGCAACTTCCAGAGACAAACCAATGTACCTTGACCAACCTTTCCTTTGGTACTAAACCATCGAACACACACATAACACAAGGAACTCTTGTTCCATCTCTAAATTGATTTCTTCACCTTAACTGTAATCATCTCCCTTAACCGAGGACACACAATGTAACTTGCTTTAAACAAACACTTTTACAAACATAGCCAACTAAAAATAAAGGTTCCTCAACGCAACCACCCAATGCCAATTCCCCACCAAAAGAGTCAAAGCCAAAATCGAAGATTCATCATGAAAACCTTTCCACTTTCCAATTAGGCAGTTTGCAAATAAACACCACGTAAGCCAAAGGAGAAATCACTAGAATACCTAAATCAATCATTTCATTTATTCTTTCTGAACTAGTAAGAACCACACATGCCAACATAAAGCGAAGCTCAATTTGCAAAAGACATCCATCATAAACACATAGCTCAAACAAGAATCAAGAGAACATTTTACTACTCGAGAAAACATTCTTTTCTCAATTTCTCTTTTAGGAATAAATTTTCTCTCAAATTTCATCGCATATCACACTAACTCATTTCTCTTAAATTGGCAACCTCAACGCTATGCCCAAACCGAATACATCATCCACACCTTTTGATATGGATCAACGTGTAGTTGATGCGTAATGTGGCCCAATATTTCACGGTACTTGTATTTCAAACCTGATCGAATCAAAACCCTAGCTTTCCTCCTTTTTGGTTCAGCAAAAAGGAAGAACAAGTGTATCTCCAAAACAAGTAATACTTGGTTGATGTTGAATCAATCCGAAGAGAGAAACAAAATCAAACCCGAAGACAACACCAAACCGTGAGCAATTGAGGATGCTACGAATTGGTGAGATGATCCACAAGGAATCACAGATCTTGGAAGAACAATCTCCTTCCAATATTCACCCAATCACAAAACCTTATATGGGAATTTCCGAAACGCATGTATTCATTGTGTGTCACATAAACCTATGACTTTTCTGTATTTTCTTCAACTCTAACTTGCTTACAATGGGGGTCTTCCCCTAAATATATAGTCCCCATGAACAGTGCGTATGGATGAATAGTTGTAACAGCCCAAATTTTCAATTTCTGTAAAAATTTAAAACTTATTTATTTCTAAGGATTTTTTGAATTTTCTTAAAGCTTTCCTTAAATAACTTTAAAGCTAAAACAAATTTAATTGCAAAATCTATTACCAACTTTAAGTTGGAATTATTTTATTTAAGTCCAAAATGTCCTTGAGAATTTTTGTGAATTTTCTCATAATTTTTGGAATTTATTTGCTATTTTCTAAAGCCTCTTTTAATTATCTGAATGAAAACAATTGTTAAAACATTAGAAATTCTTCAAACAGTGCTTGGGCCGAAACTCGTCCGGCCCAAACCTCTCTCAGCGCCTGACCCAGACGGCCCAGCTATTTCCGCGCCCCCTCATTTCTTCGGGACCGTTAGATCAGCATCGGACGACTCGTACGCCCAGCCGTGTGTGCCGTTCGATCAAAATCGGACGCACCCGCATCATCATCTTCTTTCCTTCTTCTCCGCGATCCCTTTCCTTTCTCGCCGTGCCGCCTGCCATGGACGCGGCTCGGGAAGCTTCCAGACCCAGCAAATCATCGACCCAATCGTTGATTTCTCGCGCGCATTAAAACCGCCGCGTCGAATTGCACCCGACCCGGCCTCTCCTTTCCTTCTTCGTCCACGATCCCGTTGATTCCACCATGGACCCGGCGGCGACCTTCGTTCTCTACACGTAGCTCCACCCCTCCCCGGCCCTATAAAAGGGAGCCCCGGGTGCGCTTTCCTCCTTACAACTCAACACTACCACCCGGTGCCACTCTCCTCTCCCCTAGCTCTCTAATTTCAAGTTTCTTCGCCGGCGGTGAACCTTCGGTTCTTCTCCAATTCCAGCGCCTCCGTCGACGCTCCGCCCTCGCCGTCCACACCTCCGTCATCATCACGCCGTCGCGAAGCCGGTGCGCGCACCCACATCGTCGGAGGATCCCCGGAGCCCCTACTTCGCCGTCGACCGAAAGACGCCGCCGCCAAACCTCGCCGCCGACGACCAAAACGTCCGATCCCACCGCCCCAAGGTAGCGCACCAGGATCCCCATCTCATCCTCTCTCTATTGGTACCATCCACACGACTCGCCGCGGTGTAGAACGCCGGCGAGCTCGCCGCCGGCCTCGCGCCTTTGTCGGGCTGATGTGGCTCAGCCACGTCATTGCCACCGCATTGCCACATCAGCACCAGGTCTGACGTGGCTGCCTGCGTGGTGCCACGTCACCCTCACACCGCCACATCTGCGCAACCCTTGAGCCCAAAGTGTAATACCCCAAGTTCAATTAAGTAAGAAGAAAAGAATTCGGGGAGGAGAATCAATTAGAAAAGTGATTTAACAGAAGATTCAGGGGGTTTCTTGCGTAATTTAGAAAACCTGGGCTGTGGGCCAAAAGCCCACAACACCTTGGCCCATTAGGGCAACCATCCAAGTGGAGGGGGAGGCCATGCTACTGTAGCACAAACTGTAGCAGCCCCTCCCCTCCCCATTGCGCCACCCACTCCCCCCTTGGTGCTCCCTGCTGCCGGCCATTGGAGGAAGGAGCAAGGCGAGGGAAGGAGATCAACTTCGCGGGGCAAGATCTTCAACTTGCTGCGATTCTACAAGGGTAACGTCACGTGTTCTTCGCTGGTTAATGTAGCACCCCAGCTCAGGGTTGAGCCTAGAATGTTACTAAAACTAAATTAAACAATTACTACTAAGACTCTTTACCAAATTTTTCAACAGAACCTCCTTTGTATAGTTAACTATACCGAGGTTCCAACAATTAACTATATCAATTAACATTAATCTCAATATCCAAGATCATTCAAGCATGCAACATAGTCTAATGAGCATAAAAAAAACTTGCTATTCTCCTTATTACAATTAAACTGAAACATTTAACCAATCATACGCGAATCTCAAACAGTTTGCTAATTATTAGAATAAAGACTAAATGGTAGACGCCTTTAGGGTGAGTGGTAGTGAGTGCATCCAAACAACTACTCCCTCCCATGCATGCCGTTCTTGCCAATTGTACCTAAAACACATCAAAGCAAGAGTGAGCCCAAAGACTCAAAGAAGTATCAACAAGGCTAAAGCTAAGTTCATAGTCATAGCATCAATATACCAAAATAAACATTACACTAAACATAGCCTTCATGCTCATATAATGCGACCAATGCAATGCACCATTTAAACTTTATCTCTTTTCGCATTTTACCGGTAATGCGAGGTATACATCCGTCAATGTATACCCTTGCCTATGCACCCTAGCATAGAGACCAAGAGCCTCTACTCCACAAGTATAGGGACCTTTGCCCATCATCTTCATGATGGGGACCTCTTTACTCATTGCCCATATTCCACGAATGTGGGGACCTTAAGCCCGTCATTTACTTGACGGGGACCTCAACTATTTATACTTGGTCACCACGTGACCAAGTCTCAATCATGCTTAAAACATGCATATGTACTAAGACATCATCTTTCATACATAAGGATTCGACGTGTACATAATAACATGTAAACATTAACAACATACAAAGGAAACTTTAACCATAACTTGCATTCACCAAGATAAATTGAAACTCATCACATTACATCCATGTATGGCTATCATGAGCAAGTCACAAACAATCTTAGCAAACAAGCATAAATATACTATAACCCGAATACTTGCCTTCCGCGATGCGACACGTTAGCCGGCAAAGGTGGTACTCCCAAACCCGAAGCTTCACCGCCTAAACAATCAAATAACTGAAATAAGGATATGATGAACACGACCCTACTGATTAACGTTCTACAACGCTTCCCCGGCGATTCAAGATTTTAACTAGAGACCCTAAACTGAAAACCAACGCATTCAGTCAAATAACGTCACTGGACAGCAGCACGGTAAACAGCATATCTTTTGATCTGGAACTCCGAATGAGGTGAGTCCAATTTCTGTGGATTCTTAACTGACAAATCTACAATACTCTAGTTGACAAGATGATCCAATTCGGCCAAATTATTATGATAACAGACAGGTGAACTTTCAGCATAGAAACTGTCTAACAGAACAAACAGCAGTACTAAAACGATCATAACTTTTAATCTATAACTCCGAATTGATCGTTCTTTAACAATCTGGAAAGTTTATAAAATTACCTACAATAACCTAGTTGGGTGAAAACCCAGATTCTTCCGATTACATTTTCATATTTTAGGAAATAACAAAACAGTTTAATCTCGTCAGAAATCTGGACAGCATATACTAAATCTATCATATCTTTTGACTCGAATGTCGGAATCAAGTGAACTCGGCGGCCACAGAAACTTTAGAACAATACCCAGATATCTCTAGCAGATCAACTCCTCTGATTAGGCTTCTAAGACGTCGAAACAGCCCACGCAACATACTGGACAGATTCGATCTTACTGCAGAACGACTTTGATCCAAACGATTCTAATCGGTTTCAACTCTACGATTAATCATAAGACGACAAACAATGCTCGTTACCCTTGGAGCACCCAGGAAGATGAAGGATGAACCGTGGTGACGTCCCCCGCCGTCTTGATCGGCAACCTTGCGAGGCTCCAATCAAATCTTCGCGGGAGGCCGGCAATGGAAGGATTGGCACCACGGGGCAGCTCCAGGAGATGGGGGCAGAGCACCGGGATCTTGGGCGGCAGCAAGGGAGGTGGAGGAGGCGGCTCCCTCTTGGATGGTGGCGCAAGAGGGAGGGAGGAGGTGGGAGGAGGTGGCGGCTAGGAGGGGAGGAGAGGGAAAAAGTGGGAGGGTGCTAGGGTTTCCCCCCTTTTATTTGGCCGGCCACTAATGGGCCATGGGCCCCACGGCTGCCCCTCCCTTTGGGCTGCAATGATGCCCCCCTTGGCCCGTAGGGCCCCCTCTCGGGCCTGCTGGCCAAAGGCCCAGGCCCAAATCTGGAAGAACAGACGAAACGTCGGAAATTTTCTCTTTAAAATTCAAATTGAACTGAATTCTTTATAAGCAGCGAGTATTACATTCTACCCCTTAACAGATTAGGCCGAATCTAAATGCCGATCTACACAGAAGTAAACCGCGACTAGAACTTAACAACGGTAAATAGATAACCGTTGCAAACGAAGCCGAATAATGCTCATGCATGTGAAACTCCAACTCCCAAGTGGCCTCTCTCTAGGACTGAGGACCACGACACAATAACGTGATACGACGTCTGATCTAACACTCAACCCAACATTCTAGTTACATTCATCAAATAAGACTCGAAAGTAAGATACTACTCGGTGGTACACGATGAATACGAAAAATCCAAACTTTAGATCTCACAAGTACTCACTCGGCACCAGACATGCCAAAAGTTGCGTACACCGCGTATGGACCCGAGATGGCCATAGCGCCTCATCTACCTCCTAATCTCCGCAACTGACAAAAACAAACCAATGTACCTTGGGCCAACTTCCCCCTTGGTACTAAAGCATGCAACATGTGCAACACACATGGAACACTCGTCCCAATTCTCCATCGATTTATTCATTTTAACAAGGAGTACCTCTTTTAACCCGGAACACACAACAGAACTCGCTTTAAACCGGCCCTTAATAAAACAGATCCCAAATGAAAATAATGAATTTTCATCACAACCAAGAAAATCAACTCCACACCAAAGGGTCAAATGCAAAAGCAAAGATTCGTCACGAAATTCCTTCCGCTTTCCAAATAGGCAGTTTACAAATAAACACCCTTAAACCGAAAGAGAAACTTCGCAAATACCCAAATTGAATACTTCCTTTAATATTTCTGAACTTATAAGAACCACACATGCCAAACATAAAGTCAAACTCAATTTGCGAAAGACAACCGTCAACGACACATTGCTCAAACGGGAATAAAACAAAACGTTGCACTACTTGAGGAAACAACCGTTTCTCAGGTTCTCCTTTAGAAACAAAATTTCTCTCAAACCTTGGAATTCCAATTCATCGCATAACACACTAACTCATTCTCTTAACTGTCAATTCCAAAATGATCATCAATCGAAAGAACAACCATTTCCTTTCTTTGTCTTAACCGAAAAGAACCACGCATACCAAGATGAATCAATTCAATTTATAATTGGCATCTGTCATAGAGACAAGGCTCAAATAAAAACCAGGAGAATATTTCATCATCCGAGAGTACAACCCCTTTTTTTTTCTCAAACTTTCTTTTAAGAATTCAACTTTCTCTTAAATCATGAGATTCCAAATTATCGCATAACACACTAATTCATTTCTTTTAATTTGGCAAGCCTCAAATCTTTGCTCAAACTGCACACGAAATCCACATCTAGGAAGAGAGACTCTTCCAATCCACAATAACATACTGCGATCGCCTTCTCTACCAAAGGAATTACTTTGACAAATAATAATTCCCAACACACCTTAATATAGATTTCAGCTACAATCAAATCACCTCAATCTTTTAAGGATAATCAACTTGAAATTCACCGCATACACCCTCATTTATTGCATCCAAAAGATCCTATCAAAGATCACCATAACTCTTGGAACCTAATAATGGGAAACTAAGATGCTAGCATAAAAATGCCAAGCCCGAATTCCACCTTTAAGAATTCCACACTGAACTTCCAGTATACTTGATCGGTAACCCTCAGATCTGATGACTAAAATTTCACACAGCTCGACAATAACCTCAGTTATTAATGTCAACATTCCTCACTCATCAAGTAACCACCTTTCCTCACTCATCAAGTAACCGCCCCAAGGCGATTTATTTTACCAATCTTGGACCTCCTCTAATCCACACCAATCCAATTCAGTTACACAACCACAATATACACATTCGCAATACCCTAACTGATTGACCAAGATTCAAACAAAGGGTATTGGATCATAATTTGCCATACGTCCCACTAGTTGTAACACCAATCAATTGTATTTCATCGACAAACATTCCATTTAGCTAGAACACTCTCCAGGTGTTATAGGTCAAAACCGAATCATTATCTCTCGCTCTTGAATAGCTTGGTTCCCAAGATTTCACCACTATCATATACTTGTCCACCACCAACCAGTCGACGTTCTACACTTTATAAGACTTTGGCAACACAAGTTGGTTAATTCCTTTCTCAAAAGGAAGAAACAAACAAATACAAGTTTCAACGCACAAGAAAACGTTGCTCCTCGGAGTGAGCACGAGACCAAGAGAAACAATCAAATATTAATGATCTTGGAAAAAACAAAATACGAGTCCGTAGATGAGGGCACATGTCCCACCAGAGGGAACTTCCAAATCCCCATAAATCAAAATAAAACATTGCAATGGAAACCTAAGAAACTCTTAAGCTGTAATAACAGAAAAGTTGCAGATTACAATTCTTAATTCCAACCTCAAATACTTAGGGCACACATTTTTCGTTAACAAAGAAAGCAATTTTCTTTGATTACAACATTACTTGCCATCCCATGCAAGAAATGCCTTTAAAACCAAATCAAATTAATCACTTAGAAACCAAACAGAAACTTTTCATATGTCACATTGCTCAACTAATCTCATCTACTACATAAATCATGATCTCCCAAAAAAGCACGTATGCAAAACTCCAAACATTTCATTTAACCGGTATTACGAAAAGCAATCAACTTACTTCCTTTCTAGAAGAATCATTACCACTCCAACGCGTCACATTCTCTTATCAACAATCTTACTAATATCAAGAATAATTCACTCTTAACAAGATTCGTTATTGTCAACTCTTCCTTTATAAAGCTCCTAACGGCTTACCAAAGTATTACATACCACTTTATCATATCATCCTCAATTGAGACTATACCAAATTCTTACAATCTCATTGCAACAACCACTTTATCTTAGAGGGGACCTACTACATAATTTAAGAGGTTATTCCAAAGTCCTCTCATCAAATGCATACTATTATCCGACAATTTCACCATCATGCAAGCACAGGTCATCCCCATGAAACACACAAGTAAATCACTTTTGACTTTCAACCTTTCACTTATTAGGAACGCTCATACTAATTTAGTACACTCTAATTCTAATCTGGAAGTTATCATAACCCATTGATGATTATTCAATTATGGACGAATTGATGGTCATTCCTATATTTGTATTCCCACGAGCATAAATAAGATCATCAAATAGTCAATTAAAGAAAACCCCATATTATTATCTACTAAGACAACAGTCGAACACCTGCTTATTTTTCTCTTGTTGCACAGTTAGATTAATTCATTGAGACCAAATAATCCAATAAGTTTAGCAAACTAAACAATTCTATTGATCAACCATTTCATCAATGTTCCACACTTCTTACTATCTCTATTGATTCCGACTAAATATAGTTATACTCATAGTCATAGCTCATCAAAAACTACTAGAGGACAACCTCAACTTATTCAACTTTCCTTTCATATTCATTAGCTAAGATCGATCATGCACACACTGCAACCCAATCTTGATAATCCATATCATATTCATTAAGTGCTTTGATTATAACCTCTCATCTTATCATGACAAAACACCGCTAAAGGATTTAACAACTTCTTTCATTAGGAAGAACCATTAATCTTCAACACTCAAAATACCCAAGAGAGACACATTGAGTAAAAACCACCACGTACTAAAGGACTTGCAAAAGGAAACTTTCATTAACCCAAAAACATCAAGCGAATAAATGGATCAAGTTTTCCCATGAGAAAGACAAAAACTTCAATATAAAGGTCAAACTTGACCATTAACCAAGTTCACCAGCCGCAAGAATAACTCATCGGTTGGGAAAACAATGATTGCTTTACAGGACAAATTCAACCCAATTGAAGCACACTATCCTTTCTCAAAGCAACCCATCAACCGCAATGAACTAATAACCCAAGAGAAACTCATCAGTCACAACTGGACAAGAGTTGACCAAATTCAAAGAAAAGAATAACTCTTCTAAAGGTACTCACTATCGCACCTGTACTAAGATATCCGAGGTAACCACTTCACTATTCTCTTATTATGAACAGTGGTGTAACCTGGTAAAGCCCAGGGTCACAACCACGACCTCAACCTCTCGACATCAACTATCATAATATATAACTAATATAATCAATTATAAGTATATAAGATTACATCATACAATAAGCACAAGGATCAATTAGCAACTGTAGCACAAAAGTAACTATTTACTCAACGGAAGCGTCTATGCAATGCAAAAACCCAACCCATCTACTGTGCATAGTGTGTCAAAATTAATACTTTAAATACCACGGACCTACAGCCCGCTCTGATACCAACTATAGCACCCCAGCTCAGGGTTGAGCCTAGAATGTTACTAAAACTAAATTAAACAATTACTACTAAGACTCTTTACCAAATTTTTCAACAGAACCTCCTTTGTATAGTTAACTATACCGAGGTTCCAACAATTAACTATATCAATTAACATTAATCTCAATATCCAAGATCATTCAAGCATGCAAGATAGTCTAATGAGCATAAACAAAACTTGCTATTCTCCTTATTACAACTAAACTGAAACATTTAACCAATCATATGCAAATCTCAAACAGTTTGCTAATTATTAGAATAAAGACTAAATGGTAGACGCCTTTAGGGTGAGTGGTAGTGAGTGCATCCAAACAACTACTCCCTCCCATGCATGCCGTTCTTGCCAATTGTACCTAAAACACATCAAAGCAAGAGTGAGCCCAAAGACTCAGCAAGTATCAACAAGGCTAAAGCTAAGTTCATAGTCATAGCATCAATATACCAAAATAAACATTACACTAAACATAGCCTTCATGCTCATATAATGCGACCAATGCAATGCACCATTTAAACTTTATCTCTTTTCGCATTTTACGTGTCATGCGAGGTATACATCCGTCAATGTATACCCTTGCCTATGCACCCTAGCATAGGGACCAAGACCTCTACTCCACAAGTATAGGGACCTTTGCCCATCATCTTCATGATGGGGACCTCTTCTCATTGCCCATATTCCACGAATGTAGGGACCTTAAGCCCGTCATTTACTTGACGGGGACCTCAACTATTTATACTTGGTCACCACGTGACCAAGTCTCAATCATGCTTAAAACATGCATATGTACTAAGACATCATCTTTCATACATAAGGATTAAGCGTGTACATAATAACATGTAAACATTAACAACATACAAAGGAAACTTTAACCATAACTTGCATTCACCAAGATAAATTGAAACTCATCACATTACATCCATGTATGGCTATCATGAGCAAGTCACAAACAATCTTAGCAAACAAGCATAAATATACTATAACCCAATACTTGCCTTCATGATGCGACACGTTAGCCGGCAAAGGTGGTACTCCCAAACCCGAAGCTTCACCACCTAAACAATCAAATAACTGAAATAAGGATATGATGAACACGACCCTACTGATTAACGTTCTACAACACTTCCCCGGCGATTCAAGATTTTAACTAGAGACCCTAAACTGAAAACCAACGCATTCAGTCAAATAACTCCACTGGACAGCAGCATGGTAAACAGCATATCTTTTGATCTGGAACTCCGAATGAGGTGAGTCCAATTTATGTGGATTCTTAATTGACAAATCTACAATACTCTAGTTGACAAGATGATCCAATTCGGCCAAATTATTATGATAACAGACAGGTGAACTTTCAGCACAGAAACTGTCTAACAGAACAAACAGCAGTACTAAAACGATCATAACTGTTAATCTATAACTCCGAATGGATCGTTCTTTAACAATCTGGAAAGGTTATCAAATTACCTACAATAACCTAGTTGGGTGAAAACCCAGATTCTTCCAATTACAATTTCATATTTTACGAAATAACAAAACAGTTTAATCTCGTCAGAAATCTGGACAGCATATACTAAATCTATCATATCTTTTGACTCGATTGTCGGAATCAAGTGAACTTGGCGGCCACAGAAACTTCAGAACAAGACCCAGATATCTCTAGGAGATCAACTCCTCTGATTAGGCCTCTACGACGTCGAAACAGCCCACATAACATACTGGACAGATTCGATCTTACGGCAGAACGACTTTGATCCAAACGATTCTAATCGGTTTCAGCTCTACGATTAATCCTAAGATGACAAACAATGCTCGTTACCCTTGGAGCACCCAGGAAGATGAAGGATGAACCGTGGTGACGTCCCCCGCCGTCTTGATCAGCAACCTTGCGAGGCTCCAATCAAATCTTCGCGGAGGCCGGCAATGGAAGGATTGGCACCACAGGGCAGCTCCAAGAGATGGGGGCGGAGCACCAGGATCTTGGGCGGTAGCAACGGAGGTGGAGGAGGGGCGGCTCCCTGCTAGATGGTGGCGCAAGAGGGGAGGGGAGGAGGTGGGAGGAGGTGGTGGCTAGGAGGGGGAGGGAGAGGGAAAAAGTGGGAGGGTGCTAGGGTTTCCCCCCTTTTATTTGGCCGGCCACTAATGGGCCATGGGCCCCACGGCCGCCCCTCGCTTTGGGCTGCAATGATGCCCCCCCTTGGCCCATGGGCCCCGTCTTGGGCCTACTGGCCAAAGGCCCAGGCCCAAATCTGGAAGAACAGACGAAACGCCGGAAATTTTCTCTTTTAAAATTCAAATTCGAACTGAATTCTTTCGAAACGAAAACGGAGTATTACAGTTAATGTGTAGTAGATGCATTTGATGTTGTTTGATAGATTGAACTGCGTCGGTTTAATAGATCGCGTTCTGTCCAGTAGTTTGGATGACGGTTTTCATGTCTGTAGAGGCAGAATCTAGGGATCCAACCTCCTAGAAATAGTTGGGCTATGTTGTTAGCTTTCCGTGTCCACCAAGAATGCCCAGATCCAATTAACGGTTAGAAAATTATGAATTGTTTAGTGCCGCTGTCCTGTTAATCTGTCAACAACCTGACAGTCTGTATAAATCTGAGTTAATCTATTAGTTAAATATGAAATCAGAGGATCTCGTTATAATGAAAAAGATGGGTAATTTCCTCACCTTTCCAGAAAGCTAAAGAACGTAAGAATTGGACTTTCGTAGCAAAATTTATGATAATTTTAGTGTACTGTCCAGAGAACCCGACGTGATAATTGATGTTCTGTAGATTGGCTTGGTAGGGGCAGTAGATGGCAGCATCAGAAGTGCTCCCCAACTAAGTTTATTTAGGTAATTTAATTATCTTTCTAGAAATTATTAGAACATCTTATTTGGACTCCTGAGCAGAAAGTTATGTATTTTTAGAAGTTGACTGTCCACAGTGAACACCAAGCGATCGGTAGAAATTAGAAGATTGGAAACGCTTGGGAGTTTAGCGAGTTCAATTGTGTTCTTATTTATGCTTTTGGTCCAGTATGCTTGTCTTAGTTTGGGTTATCATTATGTTCGGGTGGGAGCGTGATCCTAGGGGCAACGCCCTCTTCGCGTCCACCGTTCTCGCACGGTTGAGGCAAGTATTCGAGTTGTAGAATAATTATGATTGTTTGCTGAGATTGATTGTGTCTTGTTCATAATAGCCATGCATGGATGTTAATGTGATGAATTACAATATAACTTGGTAAATGCAAGTTATGGTTAAAGCTTCCTGTGTATGTTGTTAATGCTTACATGTTATTATGTACACGTTGAATTCATATGTTTGGAAGATGATGTCATTGTACATATACATGTAGTAAGCATGATTGAGTCTTGGTCACGTGGTGACCAAGTATGAATAGTTGAGGTCCCCGTCATGTAAATGACGGGCTTGAGGTCCCCACATTCGTAGAATGTGGGCAATAAGTAAAGAGGTCCCCATCATGATGATGATGGGCAAAGGTCCCTATACTTGTGGAGTATAGGCTCTTGGTCCCTGTGCCAGAGTGCATAGGCAAGGGTATACATCGACGGTTGTATACCCCGTATTACCGGTAAAATGTGAAAAGAGATAAAGTTTAAAAGGTGCATTGCATGGTCGCATTACATAAGCATGAAGGCTATGTTTAGTGTAATGTTTAATTTGGAATATTGATGCTATGACTGTGATTTTAGCTTTACCCTTGTTGATACTTGCCGAGTTTTTGGGCTCACTCTTGCTTTGATATGTTTTAGGTACAACTAGCAAGAACGACATGCATGGGAGGGAGTAGATGTTTGGATGCACTCACTACCACTCATCCTTAAGGCGATTGCCATTTAGATTTTATTCCAATAATAAGTAGACTGCTTGTGAATCACGTATGGATGGTTTTAAGTTTCAGGTTAATTGTAATAAGGAGAATAGCAAGTTTTGTCTATGTTTATTAGATTATCTTGCATGCTTGAATGAACTTGAATATTGAGTTTATTGTTAATTGCTATGATTAATTGTTGGAACCTCGGTATAGTTAATTATACAAAGGAGGTTCTGCCGAAAATTGGTAATTGGTCTTAGTTTAGTTTTGTTTAATTTAATTTTAGTAGCATTCCAGGCTCAATGTTGAGCTGGGGTGTTACACAAAGGTCCCGTGGACTCAGTTCACGTGGACCGTGTCTATGACACGTGGGGCCCGTATGTTAGAGAATTATTTTAATTCCTTTAAATCCCGAAATTCTCAGGGCTGACGTTAGCCTTGCGCAATAAATGGATTTTCCTTTAGAAAAATAATTCGGGAAATTCATTTAATTACAGATCTAGGGTTTAAACTTCTAAAATCCATATCTTATGCATCCAAGCTCCAAATTGGGTGATTCAAATTGCTAAATTCGTATAAAATCATTATCTAGCTAAATAAAATAAAATTATTCTATTTGGAGTTAGTTTGGATTGTCTTTTTGAATTTATTTGATTTTTATTTGAATTTGTCGTACTTTCGCATATAGACTTTGACGATTCCGGAGAGGTAGATCCTTCAGAGGAATTAGAATTTTAAGACTTCAATGAAGGCAAGTTATACCCTTGACCATATTGATCCCAGTACTTTAAAGTATTTAATTCTGTTTTTAAAGTTATTATTGCATGCATATTTTTATTCAAGTTATTTTAAATTCCTATTTTAATTCTTAGATATACCAATTTCCTTGTATAGCCAATATTGATGTTTGAATTGCCATGCCTTTGTCACCTTAGTAAAATAATTAAGAGAATTATGCTTAGAATTTGCTTAGACCAAAATTGATTTGGGGAGGAATCTTAGCCAAAATACAAAATTGTTTTACAAATGAGGCTATGGTATTGTCTTTACCATAGAGTGTTGAAAAATGTTTTGACAAAGAAAATAAATAAAATTGGTTTGGACTTGGGCGAATTGGATTGTTGGTGGGTGCAAGTTTATGCACGGGCTCAATGCAGAGAATGGTTGAGGTCCAGGGTTTGTTTTGGAAGTCGCCCAGTCATGTAAGGATCGGTCTACGAGCCGCGGATTGTTAAGCCAAACTCGTACCACCACAAGTCTGGAATGGGACAGACTTGGCCAAATAAGTTATATTATTTCACCATGTTTATGTCTTGGAAAGATGTAGGTGTCGTGAAGACTTATTGTTAATTCCCACATGGCGCAAGAGGAGGTAATCGTTTGGTGCAAAGCCTTCGATTACGAAACCTTAGCGGGCATAATTATGTTGAAATAATGTAGGGTAAAGGCCTCACGATAGTTGCTTAGTCGCACGCCTACGTAAGCGTGTATTGGCCGACACAATAAGCAAACTATCTCTTGTGGGTAAAGCTGTACAAACTCTGCAGAGTATCAATCTATTCAAATAATCGTGTCCACAGTCATGGACATGCTTGGCGAAGCCACTCGAAGTTAGACTTTGGTTTTGTTTAAAGAGACTTTATCACATGGTTTATGTAAATGGGATTTGGGCAGGAAGCCCGGTGTAAGGGGGGTAGTCCTTCACCATTTGTGTTTGGAAGTTTATCCTACACTTGACATTGATGAATTGAAATGTGAAATTGATTTTAATTAATCTAAAAATAGCCTTGGAAATTATTAGGAGTATTTAAAACTGAAAATGTTGTTTCATGCAAATAAACTTTGCCAATATCCTTTGTTTCCTCTATGCATGCATACAATCTGTTACTTGACAGGTGTACCTTGCGAGCACGGTAGTAGTGCTCACTCTTGCTGAATAATCTTTATTCAGGACAAGATCTCTATCAAGACAGTGAGGACATCGATGCTTAGGCTACGCGCCCCCAGACGATTGCCTGTGGCGAATCGTTGGGTCTACTACTACTGTTTTTCTTCCACTGTGTTTTACTCAGGCCCTTTGTAATAAACTCTGAATAATTATTAATAAAGTGCGTGATATGTTTTGATTATCACTTTTGTTTAACTGTGTACACTAGAAATCCTGGACTAGTGTATGAACACAGAGAATCCGGGGTCCTTCGCTCCCGGGTTCGACAATAGTAATCCGAGTTGGCTACAGTAATCCGAGTCGGTACTGTTCACATGAATAGTAATCTGAACCCAAAACTCTTACATTAATTAGATATTTAAGCTACTCTAATTGCTGAAAATAGATTAAACTATCCTATTACAAGTAATTATAAAATTAATCTCTTTTAAAGAAAGATCCGAATTGGAATTGCTCCAATCCAAATCCATTTCGGATTCTTATGCTGAAAATGCATTGATTTTGAAATTGAGTTTGAATTTGGATCCTTTGTATTTTCTTAGCCAGATTCTCTTACAAACTTGCCAATATGCAAAGCCCTTGGTCCTTGTGTCTTTCCATGTCCGCTCAAGCTCCCCCTTCGGCCTACCTCCCTCTCCTTGCTCTTGGCTGAGCCTTGTTCTTGTTTCTTTCTCCATTGATGCATAATAGACTCAACTTGAGGTTTAGCACACACTTGCAACTTAGAGATGTTGACCACCATAGTAGATGGACCTAGGACCTCATCACCTTTATAGAGAGGCTCTAATGACTCCACAAAAACATTTTCTAGCCAACTCCTCTACTGACGGAATTGCATCGACAGATGACTACCAATACATCTCAAAATAGATTTCATACGCAATCACATCAACTCAATCCTTTAAGAATAAACAACTCGGAATTCACATCACACACTCTCATGTACTACATCAAAAGGTTTCTATCAATGATCATCCCACTATTCGGAATCCACTATTATTCTACTAGTTCTGCACATAATCATTGGGCAACAAAGAATCTAGCATAGATGTAATACCCCAAAATTATTCGTGTAATACCTTGCCTAATTAAATGAGAAATTAACAAGTTAGAAAAGAAATTAGTGTTCTGAAATTAGAAGGGTTGGGGTAAAGAAAAATGGGCCATTGGCCCATGGCGGCAGCCACCCACATAAGAAAAAGGGGGTGGGAGCTAGCCATAACCCTAGCTCTCACCAATTCCTCTAGCAGCCGCCACCCCAACCCTTGCGCTCCTCCTAGTGCCGCTTGCACCTTTCTTCTGCCGAAGCCTTCTTGCTGTCGCTAGCGCCCCTACTTGCACCAGCCGCTAGCTCTCCGGCTACATGCACTAGCCCGCTGCACAAGCAAAGAAATACTAGCTCTGCTTGCATCCCCATCGGCAACAAAAAGTGAGAGAGAGAAAAGGGATTAAGAAAGAAGAAAATGGCTACTGTTTGTTCATGTGTTGCTGCATGCAATTCATCTCATGAGTGCATGATTTAATTGCTGCATACTAGAGAGAGCGAGCAGATGATGTTGCATGCTATTGCTCTGCATGCTGTGGGAGAGAGAGAGAGAAAGAGTGTGTTGCTGCGCATGTGTTGATTCTCTATGCTGGGTGGGTGTGCTACCATGACAAGAAAGAAAGAGAAGTGGGGAGAAGGGAAAGGAGAGGGATCACCGGTGGGTGTTGGTGTTCTTCGTCGTTTCATCAAGGGTAACCGCTGTTCCCCCTTGTTTAGATGCATAATTATTTGTTTCAGCAATGTCGGTAATTAGGCCTGTTCAGGACAGTTTGCGTTAGACGGATGTTTTGATGTAGTTAAGTGCGGATTCAGTTCTGGATGTCTCCTAGAGTAATGTAGAGGTCATCGCCATCTTTCCGTGAACTGCTAGAACGTATTATTTGGACCCCTGCAGCAGAAGTTAAGATGTTATTAGTGGGACTGTTCTGCAGATTTGTTGGTTTTCTATCAGGTTTTAGTAATCTGAGTTAATCAATTAGTTAAGGGGAGAATTGGAGAAGCTCAGTATAATAAAAGTCGTAGTTTAGTGTCCTAGCTTTCCAGAAAGCTCAAGAACACGAGATTTGGACACTCTTAGCAAAAGTTATGGTATTTTTACTATACTGTCCAGAGAACTCAACGCGAATTCGACGTTTTGTTAACTAGCTCAGTAGGGGTAATAGATGGCAGATTCGGAAGAGCCCCTCAACTAGGTTTAGTTGGGGAATTTAGTTACCTTTCCAGAAAGTCTATGAACACCTTATTTGGACTCCTGTGCAAATAGATATGGATTTTTGATTATGACTGTCCACCGAGGGGATAGATCGATGTTTAGGAATTGGGGTCGGGATCGAGTTAGACGCTTTTGCGAGTTCGTGGTTATTGTTATATAGTTTGTTTTGGTCTACTACTGTTGTCTTAGCGTGCGTTATAATAATTATTCAGGTGGTGGACTGGTCCCGGGGGCAGCACCTTCTGCACATCCCTCGTTCTCTCGCTGTTAAGATAAGTATAATTATGGATATAATAGATATTATTGAATGGCATTGTTTGATAAATTCTATGAGTATTTGTGTAGTTTATGATTGTTATGGTGATATGATTGGTAATGTTCATGGTTCCTAGTGCTATGAGTTATGTGTTAATCATGGATGTTTGAAAGTTATGAAGTCTATGATTATGAACTTTTGTAGTATGAATAGGTTATTCATATGCAATGTTGTTGCGGATGCATGTTTGTATTAATTTGAGATTTCATACATATGCATCATGTTGGCTTATTGAAGTCTTGGTCATGTGATGACCAAGCAATTCTTGAGGTCCCCGTCATGTTAATGACGGGCTAAAGGTCCCTATGCTTGTAAAGCATGGGCTTTGGTCCCCATACTTGTGGAGTATGGGCAATGATCCCTGTGCCAGATGGCACAGGCATGGGTGTGCATCGACGGATGTGCACTTTGCATTACCGGTAAAATGCAAAAGAGAAAGAGAAGGATAAAGATCATGTTGAGCATATTGCATAGCATGTGTGTGTAAAGTAACTGATATGTGGTTTTGTGGAGTACAGTTGATGAGTTATATGCTTGTATGATGTTGATGTCATTTATTATATTTGCTGAGTCTTTGGATTCACCTCTTGTTGTTTGTTGTGTTTTAGGTACCTTTACGGGATCGACATGCATGGGGGAAAAGAAGGATTAGTCTTGTTGCACTAACACACGATCTATCACAATGGAATGAAAGGAAAATTAATTATTAGTTGAATGAACCATTTAGAGTACTCTTTGTGATTATTGCTTACTTGAAGTAAACTGTAATAAAGGGATAGGTGTTTTTGGATGCTCATGATCAGTTGCTATGGATGTTTTAGTAACGAATAGCCAGTTTTGAATATGTCTTGATCACATTGCAAGTTGGATTACCTGTTTATGTTATATTTGTTTTGTTGGAACCTCCGGTATAGATAACTATACAAAGGAGGTTCTGCCGAAATTTTGTAAGGTGTTTTAGTTTAATTTTGTTTTTATTGTTTAGTTTAGTAGCATTCCAGGCCTTTGTCGGTTTGGGGTGTTACAGTTGGTATCAGAGCAGGCTGTAGGTTCGTGGTATTGAAAATATTAAACTTGACACACTAAGCACAGTAGTTGGGGATGGGTTTTTGCATTGCATTTACGCTTCCGTTGAGTTGTATTGATGATTCCTGTTATAAGATGATCTGATGTATCTACATTATAATAATACTATGGTTATTATGTGTGGGGATAACCCATGTTGAGAGGTGGAGGTCGTGGTTGTGGTCTTGGGTTGTACCAGGTTACACCACCATTCGTGGTATAGGAATAGCGAAGTGTCCACACCGAATATCGTAGTACAGGTGTTGATAGCGAGTATATTTAGAAGAGTTGTTCTCTTCCTTGAAATTTGAATTTGGTCAACTCTTATCTAGTTGTGGCTGATGAACTTCTCTTGGATTAGTAGTCCATTCCAATTGATGGGATTCTTGGAGAGACGTTGCTGTGCTCCCATTGGTTTAAGTTGCCCTGTAAGGCAATCAATGTTTTCCCAACCGATGAGTTATTCTTGCGGCTGGTGAACTTGGTTAATTGTCAAAATTGACCTTTGTATTGGAGTTTGTCTTTCTTATTGGAAAAACTTGATCCATTTATTTCGCTTGATGATTTGGACAATGAAAGTTTCCTTTTGCAAGTCCTTTAATGCGTGGAAGCTTTGACTCAAGGTATCTCTTTTGGGTATTTTGAGTGTTGGAGTTAGATGCTTCTCTTCTATGAAAGAAAACATTAAAACCTTTATTTTGTCATGGTTAAGCGAGAGGTTACAATCAAAGAAATTAGTGGTTGTTATTTGGGTTATCAAGTTGAGTCTGTAGTATGGTGCATATTTGATCTTAACTAAGATCCTTGGACGGGAAGTCGTTTAATTTGATGGTGTCTTCTAGTAGCTCTTGACGAACTGTGTTTAAGGGTATGGCTATACCCAATTAAAGTTAAAGAAGTTATTAATAAGTGTGAGATATTGATGATTTGGTCCGATCATTAAGATTGTGGGATTTGTTAAATTTATTGGATAATTTGGGGTAATAGGTCCCAATGGATTAATCTATCTATAGTGATGGTTATGTTAAGGATATGTTTGATGTTGCCTTAGAGGATATTAATCTGGCAATTTTCATAAACGGGCTACTTGATGATTATACTTAATTGCTAGATTGAAACATGTATATCAGATTAGATGGATGTTGAGGTAGTACCTTGTGAAACCCGGTGATTAAAGGAGATGATGTTATTAAATCTGTAGTTAAACTCTGAGTATAAAGTGGATGTCGACTCTGTGTTATAAATGGATATGTGACTGTAAATAGCAGTAGGACCCTATTTGCATACGTGATAAATGCAATTGTCAATTGTCAATGATAGTTGAAGTGTGTGTTGAGCAGCACTAATGGTTGAATGGATGAATGAATAAGTGGTATCTGAAAGCGTGAATGGCGAAGCTGTTATTTGATAGCATGATCTTGTTGAAAGAGGTTTGTTCCAACCTTGTGGCTGTTGTTTCTTTTGGAGAGATTTATGAGGGGATAAGAGGCTATGATGATTCTCGCTAGGAGTGTATTAGTTCCTTGTTAATGTGATTGTCAGTAAGGGATTATGATGATAATATTGAATGTTTTGTATAAAGGAATTGGATCGCTCGCCTGATATTGATTAAATGAAAACTTCTAATTTCGCGTGTGTGATCTTTCAGACCACATGTTGATGTGGTAGCTGAAATTGTTTTGAGCAAAGTGACGTGCTGAGAGGTTTTATTAGTTCCTAAGTGGTTTATGTGTTGTAGTCTTGAAATCTCTTCTTGTTGGAGTTGGCATGGTGATGTTGTAACCAACGAAAGTCGTTTTCTTTGTTAAAGGAAAGAATGAATTAGAAGTATTTGAGATTGAAGTCAAGTCTTGTAACTTGCAGTTTATCAATTTTTGCCTAAACTTTCTGTTTTGCCCAACAGAGTTTCCTGAATCCCAAAAGCAATGTTTTATTCTCGTTTGAGATTTGATACTCTCTACTTGTGGGACGTGTGCCCTCAACTATGATCACATCTTTTGTTTTTCGAGATCATTGCTATTTGATTATTTCTCTTAATCTTGTAACTACTACAAGTGGTAATGTTTTCCCTTGTGCTGAAATTTATTTCTATTTGCCTTTTCTTCTAAGAACGGGTTAACCGAACTGTATTGCAAAGTCCCTTCGGGTGTGTTTTAGCAACTAGATAGTGGTGGTCTAGTAGATGGTTTGTGAACCTTTAGGTTTTAGGTTGTTGGAGAGGCTTTGAGTAATAAATCGATTTATTAGAATAATCCTTGGAGAGGATTTGATTTAAAAATAATGTTTGTCTTTAGAGCTAACAGATTTCGTTGTCTCAATTAGTAGGACCTATAGCGAGATGTGGTCCAAGATTTTGTGTTCATTGTGACAGAACATTAGAATTAGCAAGTATGGAAATCTTGATCAATTTATTAGAGTGTTGCATTTAGGTACTCAGTAAGATTGTGTAGAAGAAGTATGATGGTGTAGTTTAATGAGAGTAGCAGTGTAGAGAAATCTAACAGTCGTGTTAATTAATGGGATAGCAGGGATTGTTGAGTTATTGTCAAGTATGACTCGGCCTCAGTGAGTAACCCTATGGGAGTTAGATTATCTCTAAGGATAACTTGATCAAGAATATATTTATTTATTGACGTTAGTGATTGAGTAAGTTTGAATCTTGGTCAATCAGTTAGGGTATTGTGACAATATGGGTACATTGTGGTCTAGTGGCCGCATTTGATTGGTGTGGGTTAGAGAAAGTCTAAGATTGATGAAACGAATCGCCTTGGGTTAGACAGACATTTTGATGTAGTTAAGTGCGGATTCAGTTCTGGACGTCTCCTAGAGTAATGTAGAGGATGTCGCCATCTTTCCGTGAAGTGCTAGAACGTATTATTTGGACCCCCGTAGCAGAAGTTATGATTTTATTAGTGGAACTGTTCTACAGATTTGTTAGTTTTCTGTCAGGTTTTAGTAATCTGAGTTAATCAATTAGTTAAATGGAGAATTGGAGAAGCTCAGTATAATGAAAGTCATAGGTTAGTGTCCCAGCTTTCCAGAAAGTTCAAGAATGCAAGATTTGGACACTCGTAGAAAAAGTTATGGTATTTTTAGTATACTGTACAGAAAACCCGACGCGAATTCGACGTTTTGTTAACTAGCTCAGTAGGGGCAATAGATGGCAGATTCAATAGAGCCCCTCAACTAGGTTTAGTTGGGGAATTTAATTATCTTTCCAGAAAGTCTAAGAAAACCTTATTTGGACTCCTGTGCTAATAGATATGGATTTTTTATTATGACTGTCCACCGAGGGGATAGATCGATGTTTAGGAATTGGGGTCGGGATCGAGTTAGACGCTTTTGCGAGTTCGTGGTTGTTGTTATATAGTTTGTTTTGGTCTACTACTGTTGTCTTAGCATGCGTTATAATAATTATTCAGGTGGTGGACTGGTCCCGGGGGCAGCACCTTCTGCACGTCCCTTGTTCTCTCGCGGTTAAGGCAAGTATAATTATGGATATAATAGATATTATCGAATGGCATTGTTTGATAAATTCTATGAGTATTTGTGTTGTTTATGATTGTTATGGTGATATGATTGGTAATGTTCGTAGTTCCTAGTGCTATGAGTTTTGTGTTAATCATGGATGTTTGAAAATTATGAAGTCTATGATTATGAACTTTTGTAGTATGAATAGGTTATTCATATGTAATGTTGTTGCGGATGCATGTTTGTATTAATTTGAGATTTCATACATATGCATCATGTTGGCTTATTGAAGTCTTGGTCATGTGATGACCAAGCAATTCTTGAGGTCCCTGTCATGTTAATGATGGGCTAAAGGTCCCCATAATTGCGGAGTATGGGCAATGATCCCTGTGCCAGATGGCACAGGCATGGGTGTGCATCGACGGATGTGCACTTTGCATTACCGGTAAAATGCAAAAGAGAAAGAGAAGGATAAAGATCATGTTGAGCATATTGCATAGCATGTGTGTGTAAAGTAACTGATATGTGGTTTTGTGGAGTACAGTTGATGAGTTATATGCTTTTATGCTGTTGATGCCATTTATTATATTTGCTGAGTCTTTGGACTCACCTTTTGTTGTTTGTTGTGTTTTAGGTACCTTTACGGGATCGGCATGCATGGGGGAAAAGAAGGATTAGTCTTGTTGCACTAACGCATGATCTATCACAATGGAATGAAAGGAAAATTAATTATTGGTTGAATGAACCATTTAGAGTACTCTTTATAATTATTGCTTGCTTGAAGTAAACTGTAATAAAGGGATAGGTGTTTTTGGATGCTCATGATCAGTTGCTATGGATGTTTTAGTAACAAATAGCCAGTTTTGAATATGTCTTGATCACATTGCAAGTTGGATTACCTGTTTATGTTATATTTGTTTTGTTGGAACCTCCGGTATAGATAAGTATACAAAGGAGGTTATGCCGAAATTTTGTAAAGTGTTTTAGTTTAATTTAGTTTTTATTGTTTAGTTTAGTAGCATTCCAGGCCTTTGTCGGTTTGGGGTGTTACAATTCGAGAGAGAATTAATTGAATTAGGAGAAAGGCCTAATAGAAAATAGTTTTTCAGTAGTTAGAGAGGGGGTTTTCAGCAACTTTTGGACAACCTGGGCTGGGGCCTCAGGCCCATTGGTATTCGACCCATAGATGGGAGGTGGAGGCCAGCCTTAAGGGCAAACCCTAGGCCGCCAGCACCCCCCCCCCACTCTTTGGCCGCCACCCTCCTGTGATACCCCGAGTTCCGATTGGAAAGAATGTTAATCCGGTGAGGGAATTAATTGAAAATTTAAGGTTTTTGGGGGAATTTTGGGACCTGGACCTCCGGCCCAGGCCAGACCAGCATAGTGGCCGACCATATGTGGGCCAAGAAGGGGGGAGGCGCCCAAGGCCCAAGCCCATGCGCCCCCACACCCCCTTAACCCTAGCTGGCTGCACTCCTCCCCCTTTCCCCCCTCCAAGCCGCCTCCTGCCTCTTGCTGTCGCCCCCATCTCCTCTCCCTTTGTGCCGCCCCTTCAACCCTAGGTGCTGCCCTGCCGTGGTGCTTCCCCTTCTCGCCATTAGAACTCCCCACTACCAGCCAACGCGAGGAGAAGAATAGGAGGGCAGCAGCTATTTCGGCCAAAAGGAAGGAAGGAAAGGTGAAGAAGGATGATCTTGTAACACCCAGCCCAACACTGAGCCTGGAATGCCACTAAACTACCTTTTCAACTAATAGTCATTAACACACTATAGAATTTCAGCAACCCAAAGCATTAATAAAACCCATCCATTGGTTACAATAGAACATGAATAAAGACTAGTCAAGTATGAATAGATAAGCGAGGGAAACATAGCAAGGTAAACATATTAGAACAGCACCAAACAAAAGAATCCAAAACCTTGGAACAAAATAGACTAATCCAAAGCAATCATCTAAGCTTATTCAATCTCTAACATGTCCTAAAAGTGGTCCAGCAATAATGAATCAAGTGGTTCTCTTGACAAATGATCATGTGTCTGAAGTATGAAACTATTCCATGTGCTCTAGTCCCTTTCAATCGTGGCGCCCTCAATGATCACCTAAAAACAACAAGAGAGCAAGGGTGAGTCCACGACTTAGCAAATACATCAATAAACAACAAACAATGATAAAACAATAGTATTCAATAACTTCATTATCATCTCATGTCCTTCTATTAATATTCTCATGCCATTCTCTTCTCTTTGTTTTCACACACATTCATCTCATATCTCAATGAAACTCTACTCTACATGTCCACATGCACTTCTTTCGCATATACCGGTATAGCATGAGTGAACGCTTGTGACAACGTTCACTCTCAAGCCCTCTCCTCCTTAAGGATCGGGGACCTCCTCCACTCCCGTGGAGTTGTGATCAATTATGATCACCTTCTCATATGCAAAGATGCTCATGAATGCAAAAATGCATAATTTCATCATATTCATCATATCAATTCTCTTCATGTTCATCAACAAGATATAGTCATGCCATTCCATTGCTTGCAATTAAATAAAAATAAAAGCACAACAATAATGGTAATGAACGATAATTAAATACAGTGATCAATCATTGATCGGTGTCTACCATGCACTTGCCTTTACTAGTTGCGACGCACGGTCTGGCTAGAAGATGGCAACAAGTACGACGTCTCTCCTACAATAAACACTTAAATCTCAATACAAGCTACAGCATCACAAGAACAACAATTTATTTGACATCGCCCCTACACGTCCCCCAAATCCACAACACTTCTCCAATACCGAACAGTCACCCCTTGCTGTTCCAACAAAACATGCTAGCTCTCTCTCCTTTAATATTCCAGAGACACATAAATACGAAGCATGCAGCACTAACTAGTTATCGTATCATATTTACTAATTAAACATGCATGTATACAATACTACAGCCAAACTAGTTAACTACTAATTAGCATTCTTTAATTAATCTCTCTCTCCCCTACTAATCCAAGTTATTGAACCGCATGCAAACAAAGCAATCTGCACTAATAATTGATTTCTAGCACTAGCTAACTACTAATTGCCATATACATGTGTACTGGACAAATAACCTCTCTCCCTTAATAATTCAATTAAGTATTCAAAGCAATTAAATGTTCATAGCCATAAACTAACCGATGCATGCATCTTTTCTAGCCGTCTCACTAGCAGCCTATGACATACAATAGCTAATCACACAACACTTTTAGACTAATCTCTCTCCTACTAATCCCATTAAAGAAATACATGCAGCATTATTAGTTAGTCTCTCTCCCCTAACCCTCTAATTGAATAATCAAAGGAGTGTACGTCTCCAATTAAAATAGCCAAAACAATGTGCATCCCAATTAAATACTCAACGTCGTGTGCATCTCTAATCAACGCAGCAGTGTAGGGAACCAACAAAAAGGAAAGAAGACAAACTGAGGCTTCCACGCATTGAATTCCGACCAAAAAAAACACCCACGTTGCCACACGCCAGCCAACAACCGAAGCCCCTACGCGCTCGGCTCTGTGATGGCAGGCAACGCCCGACAAGCACACGCGCACGCGGGAAGGCGCTTCCACGCGGCAGCAGGCAGGAGCAGGCGGCCAGGTGCGATCGGCAGCGTGACGTGCGGTAGTCGGCTCCCACGCACACGGCCAAAAGCGGAATAAAACGGTGGCGGCGCACAGAGGAACAAAAGAAAAGACTGCTAGGGTTTCTAGAACCCACTCTCTCCACGATCCTTTTATTGCTGGATGAGTTATCTCCCCCTAAAAATCCAAATTATTCTGTTTTCACGTATCCCCTTTTATCTAATTACGCATAGGCCCTCAAGGGTTATTTTGGGATATTACAGATCTTCTTCTTGGGGAATTCAACTCGCATCTCCCTGAGGGTCTTCAAGGGTAACAAAGTGCTTTCCCCGCCATTTGATGTTGATTAGGTGTGAAATTAGATTAATTGGTTTGGATCGAATTCGTCCTGTTGTAGTTCAGTTCTATCCAGCATATTGCGTGGCCAATTTTGGGTTCTTGGATGCCGAATTGGAGGTTGCCATCTCCTATAGATATTTAGATAATGTTCTTAGATTTCCATGGCCGCCAAGAACACCTAATTCCGATGTATGGGTCAAAAGTTATGATAGTTTCATTCCTGCTGTCCAGAATTCTGATGTGATTGATTTGTCAATTTGTCTTTTAAGATATGTTTACGTTAAAGCAAATTCAGGGTTTCCACTCAACTAGGTTGTTTTAGCTTTTTTCATAAAATTTCCAGAATGATAAAGAACGCCCTAATCGGAGTTGTAGATCAAACGTTGTGATCTGTTCTTTACTGCTTTTCTGTTCGTCTAGGCAGAATCTGTCTTGTTCTTTCACCCACCTGTTAGCATTTTCTTTTGGCCGAATTGGGAGATCTGGTCAACTAGGATTTTGTAGTTTTTTTCGTTACGTTTCTATAGGATCTGGGCTCACCTCGTTCCGAGTCCCAGACCAATAGTTATGAGTTTTTCCGTGCTGCTGTCTAGATTCGTTTCTGTGATCGAGTTGTCTGTTTTTAGAATAGGTTTAATAGTTAATTCTTGGGTTGTCGGGAAGGTGTGGTAGAACGTTGTTGGTAGTGTCCTGTGCTATGTTGTTCTTATTTCGAGTACTTACTTGTGTAGGCAGAGAGGCTTCGGGTTTAGGGGCACCTTCGTTGCCTACTAACGCGTCGCAACGCGAAAGACAAGTACAGTAATATTCTTGAGATTTGTGCATGCTGAATGCCTGATGTTCGTATTGTGTTTTTCTATGATCCATGAGAAGGTTCAATGTTTATGTTCCTTTCCTATGTGTTGTTTCCATGTTTAGAGATGATGTCTTTCATTGTTCATATTTCATTTCATGCATCCATTATTCATGTTTTATCCACGGGAGTGGATTATAAAAACCCATCATTGCCAGTGTGGGCACGTAAGACCCACCATTCCAATGTGGGCAGATTTGGACACCCGTATGAAACATTATTCATACGGGATTGGGATCCCCGTATTTTGTTAAATGCAGGCTTAAGTGATCACCGACGGGTGAGTCACTAGCTATACCGGTATAAGCATGTGTGCAGTCCTTTCATTTCATTCAATCCATTCATTCCATTCATTCAGATATTCATTCGATGTTATGTTCATATTCTTTAAAGATGTTGTCTTATTCATATTTGTTGTATGTCTAATTATTCACTGTACTTGCTGAGTCTCAGACTCATTCTTGCTTTGTTTGTTTATTTTAGGTGAACGTTGATGATGGCTCTATTGGGAGGGAGTAGACAAGCACTAATCATTCACTTCACCATATTCCAGTTTCAATAATAGAACTTGGTTATATCTTTCATTCATTAAGAGATGAACTGTAATAAATAATGTTAGATGTGGTTGATATCTATCTCTATGTTGTGGTTGATTACGTACGGCTTGTGATCATTGATCACCCCTTTGATATACTTATTTGGATTCATACTATATTCCTGCTATTGTTCTATTTAATTTTGATCTCTTTATGTCATTAGATGAGATAATGTTTAAATTTTTCCGCATTATGGTTGTTTGTTAGATTATTTAGGTAACATCTTAGCTTCCGAATAGACAGGGTGTTACAATTGGTATCAGAGCGGGTTTTAGGTCCGTGGTAATTAAGTTATTAAAATGACACACTGTGCACAGTAGGTGGGGTTGGGTAATCCATTGTCTCCGCATTTCTATTGTTATGTTTCATTTGTTGAGCAATTGTTGAATTGCTTCTGTACTATCTTTCTTGTTGTTAATCTATGATATGATGTGATATCTTATATCTATGAATTTATTCTATGATTGTCATGAGATGATCCTATATATTCATAACTGATTACATTGGTTATGCGTGTTGATAACGGATGTTAAGAAGTTGAGGACGTGGTTTTCACTCTGGGATTCACCAGGTTACACCACTATTCGTGGTATGTGGTTAGGGGAGTAGTTACCCCAAGTGCCATAGTTTCAGGTGTTGAGCGTGAGTTGCTTTACACAGTTGTTCTCTTCCTTGATTTCTGAATTTGGCAAATTCTTGTTCTGTGGTGGTTGATAAATTTCTTTTGGGTTCGTGGTTCATGGTAGTTGATTGGTCTCAATGGGTCTCTAATGGGTATCTGAATCAATTATTTTTTTTCGACTGTTGAATTGCTTTTACTACTTGTGATTGTTGTTAATTGGCGAGAATGAGATTTCCATGGTTGTTCCTTCTTTCTTATTGGAAAAGAATGACTCACTTAATCGTTTGATATTTTAGGTAATGAAAGTTTTTTGTTGCCAGTTCGTTAACGTGAGAAAGCTTTGGCTCCATGTATTTCTTTTGGATCATTCTGATTATTGAAGTTTAAAGCATCTCTTTTCTGAAGGAAAGTGTTAAAAATTCTTTTGTGATGCCTTGTTGTGGTTAAGTTGGAGATTGTATTCAAACAAAATGGTTGAGTATGGGTTTTCATTGGTCCCTATTTGTTTTTCAGAACAATTAATGTCTTTCCAACTGTTGAGTTCTCTTTGCTACTTGTAAAGGTTGTTATTTACAAGATTGTTCTCTTTCATGAGAAAGCTATCTTTCTTGTTGATAAAGGCGACTGGTTATCCATTTGGTATTTTAGATAATGGAAATTATTTCTTTTACAGAGTTCATTGAAGAAAGTTTTGACTTTCTTCATTTCTTTCGGAGTAGTTGGAGTTTAGAACATCGAAACCCTTTGTAAGGTTTTGTGATGTTATGTGAGAAGTTGTAAGTGAAGAAGTAAATTGATAATCTATGATGTCAAGTTGGGTTATTAGTGTGTTGCATAAATAATCTTAACTGATGTCCTCAGTGGCGTAGCTGGTTAATTTATCGTTGCTTTGCAATGATTGCATAGCGAGCTGTGATTTAGAGTATATTTATTCCTGATTAGAATTAATAGGGTTCTAAGAAAAGTGAATATTAATATGAAACTACCTCATAAAACATCTACTTGATGAACTTTCATAAGTGCTAGATTTATCTATTTTCGGACATGCTAAGATTGTTGAAACCTTATGCTTTTGCCCATAAGAGATTTCTAACTTTCAAAGGCAATGCCTTCTTCTCATTTGGAGTTTGATCTTCTCTTCATGCAGGGCTTGTGGCCTCAACTGTGGACTTCACTTATGTTTTCTGAGTTCATTGCCTAATTGGTTTTCCCCTTGATCATGTGTTCGTTGCAAGTGGTAAATGATTTTCTGGTTGGTAAAAATCGTTTTCATTTTCCTCTTCTTTTGAGAAAGAATCAACCCATTCTTTTCACATGGGTCTTTCAAGGGTTTTCGATTGTTGTGGTGAGATTGATGTTAATACTTGTAGTAATTTGGTGCTTTGGTGATATCGCTTAAAGGAGAATATTTCAAGTTTAGCTTTCGTGATCTTTTGGAGCTCATGAATGTTCTGGTAGCTAAAATTATTTTAAATAAAATGGTGTATGGTAATGTCCTACTGCTTCTTAAGAGTTTCATGTGATTTAGTCTTAAAGGTTCTTTGGTTTGAGTTTGCAAAGTGAGGTTGCAATCAAAGAAAACTTTTTGTTGATTTCTTCAAGAGGAAATTAATCTGTTTGCTTTTCGTGAAATCCCGTAAATGAAAAAGTTTCGAGTTTTGTGGCTGGGATCATTTGGATCTCATGTTTCATGAGTAGTTGGACTGTTCCGAGCAAATATGACGCGTTGAAGAATTATATTGGTTCTTAATTAGTTCTTGTGGTTTAGACTAAAGACCTTATCTTGTTCATTGTGGCAAAGTGTTGCTAGTCAAAGGATTTATTTCAGTGTTAAAGGAAAGAGTGCAGTAGGAGTATTTGAGAATTTGAGTCAAGTTTTGTAACTTGTGATTGTTTGAATCGTTCCTAGACTTTCTGCTCTTTCCGCTCAAGAGATGTCGAGTTTCAATCGCAATGTCTTTTTCTTTTTGGCTATTATTTGCCACTCCTTTTCGAGGGATGTGTGCCCTCAACTGTGAACTCAACTTTCGTTTTTCCAAGATCCTCATTACCAGATTATTTCTTTTGGTTTTGTGCTCACTGTGAGGAGCAACGTTTTCCTATGTGACGAAACTTGTCCTCGTTCGCCTCTTTATTTTGAGAAAGGATCAACAGTTTTATGTTGCAAAGTTTTACAAAACGTAAATTGGCAACTGTTTGGTAGTGGTTAAGTAATGGTAGTGGTGAGATTTTGCTACCAAGCTATTGGTGGAGTAGTAGAAGATGAATTGGTTTTGACATGTACCTTTTGGAGGAAAGTTGATTCAAATGGAATATTTGGCTTTGAAGTAAATCTGAACAGTGTTACGACTAAGTAGAACCTATAGTATAGTGAAATTCCAGAACCTCAGTTCATGTTGAAAGGTTGGGGATTATCGAAGGTATGGAAACCTTGATCAATTTTATTGAGTAACACAATTGGAAAGTATTGCGATAATGTGTGGGTGACTCCTGATGATGTCAATGAGCGAGTATGTTAGATTTGTAGGGATGTTAGATATTTAATCCGATGATTTCACTATCTGTTATAAGAGAAATTCATTGTAGAGGTCTTGGAGGTTAAATTTGGGCTTTGCATTTTTATGCTAGACTTTAGATTGCCCAAAGATTGTGTGTAGAGGAGATAGAAAACTGGAGTATTCTGAGCAGTGGAATGATTGTTGATAGAACCCTTCTGATGTAGTTCATGAGCGGGCGTACTGAGGATTCTGAGTTGTTATTCTAGAAAATTGGAAGTAATGTGATTGCGTGGGACCTATTTTTGTGAAGCTTTGGATGCCTTCTATCAAATTAATTTCGTCAGTAGGATGAGTTGCCTAGAGCATTCGGTGGATTCAATAGAGTCTCTCCACAATGGTGTGGATGATGTATTTCAGTTTGAGCATAATTTGAGGATGTTTAATTAAGAGGTTTAAGCCCGTGTGGTATGCGATGAATTCGAATTCCAAGGTTCGAGAGAAGTTTTATTCCTAAAAGAGAAACTGAGAAAAAGGATGTTTCCTCGGGTAGTGAAGCATTTTCTTGATTCTCGTTTGAACTTTGTGTTGTTGACTGATGTCTTCTACAATTCGAGTAGGCGCGGTGTTGGTATGATTGATTCTTTCCAATTCAGACAAACCAAAAGAAGTATTTGGTTTGGGCACTCGAGTGATTTCTCCTTTGGCTTTCGTGGTGTTTATTCGTAAATTGCCTATTTAGAAAGTGGAATTGTTTTCGTGATGAATTGTCAAATTTGGGATTTTACCCTTTTGGTGGAGAGTTAGTATTGCGTGGATGTGATGAGAACTCTCTATTTTCAGTTGGATTCTCTTTGTGAATCAGTGGTTTAAGAACCAGTTCTGTTGTGCATTCTTGTTTAAAGGAGGTGTCCCTTATTAGATGAAGTGTTCGATTTTGAGTATGTTGTGTGCTATCGTACCAAAGGGGAACGTGGCCCAGGTACATTGGTTCGTTTTCGACAGTTGCAGAAATTAGAAAGTTGGCGTAAAGCTTTGACCGTCTCGGGTCTATACACGATGTACGCAACGTTTGGTATGTTCTGGTGCTAAGTGAGCAGCTGAGCAATTCAAAGCTTGGGATTTCGCTAAAGACGTTGACCATCGAGTAGGGTCTTATCTTCGATTCTCTTCTGATGAGTGTACATGGGAATGCCGGGTTGAGTGTTAAGACGGACGTCGTTTTGCGTCTTTGTGTTGTGGTCTAATCACTCCGAGAGAGAGGCTACTTAGGAACTTGGAGTTTCGTTTGCGCGAACAATATTCGGATTTGTTCGCAACGGGTGTGTTCTGATCCTAGCTCAAATTCCAGTTGCAGTTTTCTTTCAGTTAGTTTCATCAAGAATTCGGGGTCGGATTCTGTTAGGGGGGGTAGAATGTAATACCCTGGGTTTCGATTAGAAAGAATGTTAATCGGGTGAGGGAATTAATTAAAAATTTAAGGTGTTTGGGGGAATTCTGGAACCTGGGCCTCCGGCCCAGGCCAGACCAGCATAGTGGCTGGCCATGTGTGGGCCAAGAAGGGGGGAGGCACCCAAGGCCCAAGCCCATGCGCCCCACACCCCCTTAACCCTACCTGGCTACACTCCTCCCCCTTTCCCCCTCCAAGCCGCCTCCTCCCTCTTGCTGCTGCCCCTATCTCCTCCCCCTTGGTGCCACCCCTTCAACCCTGGGTGCTGCCCTGCCGTGGTGCTTCCCCTTCTCGCCATTGGAACTCCCCGCTACCAGCCAACACGAGGAGAAGAAGAGGAGGGCAGCAGCTATTTCGGCCAAAAGGAAGGAAGGAAAGGTGAAGAAGGATGATCTTCTTCTTGGGGAATTCAACCAGCATCTCCCTGCGGGTCTTCAAGTGTAACAAAGTGCTTTCCCCACTGTTTGATGTTGATTAGATGTGAAATTAGATTAATTGGTTTGGATCGAATTCGTCCTGTTGTAGTTCAGTTCTGTCCAGAAGATTTCATGGCCAATTTCGGGTTCTTAGATGCCGAATTGGAGGTTTCCATCTTCCATAGATATTTAGATAATGTTCTTAGCTTTCCGTGGCCGCCAAGAACACCTAATTCTGACGTACGGATCAAAAGTTATGATAGTTTCATTCCTGCTGTCCAGAATTCTAACGTGATTGATCTGTCAATTTGTCTTTTAAGATATGTTTAAGTTAAAAGGCAAATTCAGGGTTTCCACCCAACTAGGTTGTTTTATATTTTTTCATAACCTTTCCAGAATGATAAAGAACGCCCTAATCGGAGTTGTAGATCAAACGTTGTGATCTGTTCTTTACTGTTGTTCTATTCATCTAGGCAGAATCTGTCTTGTTCTTTCACCCACCTGTTAGCATTTTATTTTGGCCGAATTGGGAGATCTCGTCAACTAGGATTTTGTAGCTATGTTCGTTAAGTTTCCATCGGATCTAGGCTCACCTCGTTCTGAGTCCCAGATCAATAGTTATGAGTTTTCTGTGCTACTGTCTAGATTCGTTTCTGTGATCGAGTTGTCTGTTTTCCGAATAGGTTTAATAGTTAATTCTTTTGTTGTCAGGAAGGTGTGGTGGAATGTTGTTGGTAGTGTCCTGTGCCATGTTGTTCTTATTTCGAGTACTTACTTGTGTAGGCGGAGAGGCTTCGGGTTTAGGGGCACCTTCGTTGCCTACTAACGCGTTGCAACGCGAAAACAAAGTCTGATAATATTCTTGAGATTTGTGCATGCTGAATGCTTGATGTTCGTATTGTGATTTTCTATGATCCATGAGAAGGTTCAATGTTTATGTTCCTTTCCTAGGTGTTGTTTCCATGTTTAGAGATGATGTCTTTCATTGTTCATATTTCATTCCATGCATCCATTATTCATGTTTCATGCATGGGAGTGGATTATAAAGACCCATCAATTCCAGTATTGGCACGTAAGACCCACCATTCCAATGTGAGCAGATTTGGACACTCGTATGAAACATTCTTCATACGGGATTTGGATCATACGGGATTTGGATCCCCGTATTTTGTTAAATGCGAGCTTAAGTGAACACCGACCGTTGTGTCACTAGCTATACCAGTATAAGCATGTGTGCTGTCCTTTCATTTCATTCAATCCATTCATTCCATTCATTCAAATATTCATTTGGTGTTATGTAAATAAAGCACCAGGGGCACCCACTTCCTCCCTGTTCTTCACTCAAACCTCTCGCTCGGTTTCCCCCTATCTTGGTAAGCTCTCCAAGCTCCTTTGGTTCGAACCCCCTTAGGTTTGGACCTCCCTCTCGTTGGACCTCCCCCTCTCAGTGGACCTCTCCTCCTTTGGTTTTTAAGTTAAGTTCTTTCGGTTTTCTTGGAGTTGTTTTATTTGTTCGGTTTCTTTGCGAACGTGTAGATCCGAGTTGTTGCTGAGAAGTTCGTGAAATCCAGCTACCTCAACCGAAGTTCAGCTCATCAAGAGAGGCAAGTCGTGGACCTTTGATCATATTGAACCTAGCATTCCAAAATGTATTTTGTTTTATAATACCCGGCATGGCTACTTTTATAGAAATGGTTTGGGCGGTAGCTAAATCCCTTTTGACATTATGCCTCCTTGGATAGTTGTACACCACATGTTGATGTTGTGTAACGGGTAGGCTACGATAGCAATAAAACAAAAATTTTCTATCACGTAAACCAGGAAACCAAGCAAGTAGATGATCACAGATCGTTACCACCGGACGCGCAGAGCAGCGGAAGAAGGGTTGGAGCAGCCTGGTCCAACGTAGAGCGCGTCGATGTACTCGTCGTAGTCGATCGTCCAACGTCGAGGACGTTGATGCAGTGGTCGTAGTCGATCGTCTAGCATCCTCGCAAGTCGATTGCCTCCTCCAGCAATCTCTGCAGTTCCTTGTGAAGATTACGGATCGTCCTCAAGCGCAACAGCAATCGCAGTAGCGCCTCTACAGTATCCACATATCCAGGGATGGAACAACCATGCGCTGGTGTGCTAGCACCAAGTCGCATGGCAGAGCTCTCAGAAAGATGGCGGCTAGGGTTTCGGTTTAACAACTCAACTCACGACTTTCGTGTGTCTTGTTTGTTATGTTCACCCACTCCCAAAAGCCTCATGCATCTCCTTATATAGTGCTCGTGACGGGTCCTATCCGAACACGTTTGACGAATCGTATCCGTATTGGTTTGTTCCAACCCATTAAGTGTGTGACCCTGTAGGTTCACGCGTAATCGATTACGACTCGGAAACCCTTTCTGATCACGAGTCGTTAGCGGTTCCTAGCAAGACATAACGATTCCCGAATACACACAAATTATATTAGACGAACCTTAGTGCAATATGATCTATGACCAAGTCCCCATCACTTACGACCAGGTCCTATCTCTATACGACCAGTTCGTATTTGGTCACGACTAGTTCGTAATTCCTTTACGACCAGGTTTCAACCACTCTGTGATTTCGTTTGACCAGTCTACGACTAGCTCGTATCTCCATACGACCAGTCCGTAACTGGTCGAACTAAGTGACCTACTCATGTATTCTCCCTTTGCCTCACGATAACTAGTTGAACTCTAGATGAGATGTTGTGTCATCCATGGACTGTTCAATACTTTCTCGATCGAGTATCGGATAACTTCACGTGGTCGAACACTTCGACCACTAGTGGCTTGACCATGCACTTTCTTTATCCAACCACAACGAGGGGCCCAAAGATATCTCTCCTATTATTTTAGGAGGGGCAAATCCCATATCTAACTAGTCACATTCCTCTGCATGTTTCATAGCATACTCGAAAGCTACCTTTATAACTACCCAGTTACGAGTAGCGATTGGCAACCCCTAAGAGTGCTATTACACATGTAGGAAACCATACTGATCTTAGGTCTAATGATTATACATCATCATTGCTTGAGACCAACTAACAACACATAGAATCATAACAATCTCAATAGTGTCTCAAGGTGGGTCAATCCATTTGTTCTCTAACATGTGTTCACATTATTGATTCGATATCCCTATATCCATGCCGGTGAAACATGGTCATCAATCAATACAATGTGCTGGTCGATAGAGTCAATAGTTTTCCGATCATTGACATCTGACCAGGAATACATTTAGAACGACATCATATAAGTTAAGAGAGTTTCACCAACAAGTCACGTACTTGTCAATCTCCATAAACGATGATTCATTCAAGGAACAGGATAACATATTATCCAATATTATGAATATAATGAAATATAATCATCTCTATGATTGCCTCGAGGGCATATTTCCAACAGTTGACATGTTTCCTTTGGACACTTTAGGATGGGTACTGTTAGTTGGTCTCATATTGTTATTGCCAACCTGGGTATCGTATTATGCTTAGACATGCTGTAGCTTGCGATGGTCTCTTCATGAATCAATGTTGTTAATAATCTTGACTAATTGAACTATGGAATTGTGGTTGGTGCCACTGTTGTGCAACTATGGTGTCAGGCCACAGTTGTGTCATTTGCGGTGCAATACTACTGCTATAAAACTTGTGCCAGGACTTGGTGGTCCTTTGGCTGGGTAGAACCCAAAACTGTTTTATGCTCGGGCGAGTGATCGTGCAGTAAAGGGGGTGCTATACGCACACTGGGATGAGGATGTCTTGCCTGAGCAACACCTAAGGACTTAACTTTGTGTCTGTGGATCCGGGTAATCCGTGCAACCACAAGGCCATTTTATGGGGATGGCCTGGGCCGAATAATTAGCAATGAGTTGGCTTGGTTCTGTTGAGGTGGAGCGAATAGACATCGACGCAGCGCAAGAGGGCACCCAATAACCCTAGTAGGGGATTTGAAACCTCGGTGGGCAGCTCGAGCGGATCAAAGCTTTGTAAAGGCCTTGTCACGATCTCTAGGCTGCTCACCTTCGGAAGTAAGCAAGGTTTTCCTGGGAAACCGACCCGCTAGAGAGATCGTGAATTGTGGGTAAAGTTGTACACCTCTGCAGAGCGTAAAATCAATTCGAATAGCCAAGTCCTTGGTTATGGACATTTCCCAGAGAAGTGGTGCAAAAGGGTAGATTTTATAAAATGTGTTCCTGGGCGCTTCGGTGAGAGGTCGTGGCTTTCTCTCAAAGAGACCTTGGCCAGCTCCCGAGAGGTCATGGCTGGCTCGAGATGTGGTACAAAGGCTGGTTGTGTTGGCTCTGGAGTGGGTGCTCCAGGCTGGTCGTGGGAGAGGTCCTGGTCGTGGGTGCGACCAGGCCTTCCACGAGTGGTTGAAGGGACTCTGGAGTTGGTGCTCCAGAGAGGTCTTGGGAGTGAGTTGGTGCTCACTTCCTCCTTTTAAAAGAAATATATTTATGTATTACGCTTTCAACTTGAACTTTGCAATCTACTTATGTACTCACTGTCAAACATTGCTTTTTGGAACAAACCATACAGCTCTCATTTGGCAAGCCTTGCATGAATATTAATTGCGTACTTTCCCCCCGGCTTGCTGAGTACATTCAAAGTACACATGGCTTGTGCCCTCTGTTTGAATTAGCAGAACAGGAAGTTCCAGGGAGCTCAAAGCTTAGTGAAGAAGAGGTCTTTGGAGACCATGGGTGCTAGGGGACATCCTCCACTCGATAGCCTGCGGGCTGATCGGTTGGCTCTGCGTGTTTGTGTTTTTATTTCCGCTGCAAAGTGTTCTTTTGTAGTAGCCCGTGTCGCAAACCCCTGTAACAAGCTTGACCGAAAGGTCTTTGTTAATATATGATAAGTTGTCTTTTGCTTCTTCTCAGTTTGTTGTATGGATTTGTTCACACCAATGTATGACTGTGGGAGCTCGATCATGGGACTAGCTCAGTGAGCACAGAGGCTGGGACCCTCGGCTGGCCTTGGAGGACCTCCGGGTGGACTTTGATACTCCTCCTAGGTGGTCCTGGAGGCAGTCCGAGAGGTCCTGGAGACCTCCTCGGATGGTCTTGGAGGACCTCCCAGACCTCCAGGTGGTCGTGTCGGACCTCCTGGGAGGTCCTGGGAGATCTCTCCTGGTGCAACCTAAGAGAGGTCTTTACAGGTGGTCATTGCAAAAAGACCAGGAGACGGTCAACAGGGCGGCCTTGACCAAAAGGGGAGGTCATGACCAACGAGAGGTCATGACCCAGGAGAGGTGGTCTTTGCAAAAAGATTGAAAGGGGTCCTGAGGAGGAGGTCCTGACGGTCAGATCCACAAGGGTCAGTCTGAACGGTCAGATCCAGAAGGGTCGGTCTAAACGGTCAGTTCCAGAATGGGAGATCTGAACGGTCAAAACAATAAGGGGGAGGTCCTGATGGCCAAGATCTAATAAGGGGGGTTCCTGGCGGCCAAGATCTAACAAGGGGGTGGTCTTGGCGGCCAAGATCAATAAGGGGGAGGTCCTGGCGGCCTAGATCAATAAGGGAAAGGTCCTGATGGCCAAGATCTAACACGGGGGAGTTCCTAGCAGCCAAGATCTAATAAGGAGGAGGTCCTGGTGGCCAAGATCAACAAGGGGGAGGTCCTGGCGGCCAAGATCAACAAGGGGAAGGTCCTGGCGGCCAAGATCTAACAAGGGGGAGGTCCTGGCGGCCAAGATCTAAAAGGGGGGTGGTCCTAAGGACACAGGGAGGTCTTAAAGGACACGGGGAGGTCCAAAGGAACACAAGGGGAGGTCCTAAGGACACAAGGAGGTCCTGAAGGATACGGGGAGGTCCAAATGAACACAAGGGGAGGGGTGGTCCAAAGAAGAAAGAAGGAACTGAGCCGAGGTAAAGCAGGGAACAAACAGAGAAAAAGGAAGAACTCCAGCAAGCTCCAAAAGAAACCGAATTGATTTAGTTAAAGTTTGGTTTTGTCATTTTAAAGCTCTCTTTTAAAATCCCAAGTTAAGCTTTGAACTCTCATCAAAACCAAATGGTTCTTTTTATTTTGAAATTTTTCAAAAACTCTAGACAAACAAGACGTTACACAAATTCCGACAATTCCACCTTTGCAATAATTAACAAAAGACTAATCCTATAATCCGGTATTCAACAATCAGGTTATCTTAATAATCCAATATTCCCAATCTCTGCCTCCAAAGATATCACATTCGGAATGGTTCTCCATACGGTCTATACCGATAATGAATGGCTATACAACGCAACAGGGAAATAACTATAAAGCTTAAAACAAGGATTTAAATTACTTGAAATAAGCTAGGCATGCAATAATAATTTAAAACCAAATTTAAGTGATTTGAAATACTAGGCTTCAATATGATCAAGGGTATGACTTGCCTTGTTCGAAGGCTTGAGAGTCTTCTTCTTTGTAGAAATCGGGCACCCTGGAGTCGTCGAAGTCTACATGTGAGAACAAAGCAAGATCAAATAAAATCCAAATAGAATCCAAAGGAACTCCATATCAAACAACTTCAGAGAAGAAAGCTGGATCTTGACTTAAGATGGATTTAGGAAGTTGGGATCGAGGAAGTCCAACGAGTTGGAGGGAGGTCCAACGGGGAGGTCCTGATAAAAAAGGGTGGTATTTGCGAAAAAGGAGGCCGCGACCTAGAGTGTGGTCTTGACAAAGAGGGTGGTCTTTGCAAAAAGGGGAGATCATTGAGGAGGTCCATAGAAGGATACGACTACACAAGTGGTCGTAAGAGCAAAGGAAGAGAACAGGGCACGGAGGAACTCACTAGGGTCAAGAGAGAGACTGATGGAAAGGGGAGGGCTAGACGGCGCGGCACTCTGATGAAGTCATCGGCAGCGAAGTGGTTGCAGACGGCGCAGGCTCCCACGGGCTCTTCGGCGACGAGGAGGCACCTTGATCTCAGCCTCAGCAAGCATTTAAGCTTGAAGCACTGAAGGAACCCAAGAGAGCAGGAGGATTGGGTGCGAAAAAGGTGATGCAAGAGGGGTTGCTCAGGCTTTTATAGCCGGGGGAGACGGGGAGAGTCATTGAGTGACTCAGAGGCGCACGAGTTCAAGGGTGGGTGGCGAAAGGACAAAGCACGGTACAGGAGTGCGCAGAAAGCTACCCGAGGATAAGATGGGGCAGAGTTGCTGGCAGAAGCGACAACATTTATTGTGACACAAAGAACAACATTAAATGCATGATTTACCATTGTGTCGTGATGACACAACGGGAGGGAGAAGAAGGTGAGCAGGGGGACTGATAGGCAGGGCCAGTCAGAACAGGGAGGCTGGTCAAAGTGAAAGGGGTGGTCATGACCAGAAGGGAGGTCGTGACCCAAGGGAGGTCCTAAGGAGGAGGTCCTGAGGAGGAGGAGGTCCTGAAGGAGGAGGTGCTGAGGATAAGGAGGAGGTCCTGAGGACAAGGAGGTCCTGAGGATGAGGTGGTCCTGATGGTCTAAACTAAAAAGGGAGGCCTAAACTAAAAAGGGGTGGTCTAAACCGAGAGAGAGGTCTGGACTGAGAGGGAGGTCCAAACAAGTGAGAGGTTTGAACCAAAAGGGTGGTCCAGACTAAGAGGGTGGTCATGACCACCAAGGTGATCGAAACCCCAAAGGGGAGGTTGCAAGAAAAAGGAGCTATGTCGAGGGAAGAACGAAACAAACAGAGAAAGGGGATTCAAACACAGAACTTCAACAAAATCAAAGCAAACCAAACTTTTGGATTATTTGAAGTGTGATTTAGTCAATTAAATTATTTTAATTTCTAAAAACTCAAGTTAAGCTTTAGAACTTTGACAAAAGCAAATGGTTCTCTTTATTTTGAAATTTTTTAAAAAGGCTCAGAAAAACGGGATGTTACAAACCTACCCCCCTTAATGGAATCTCGACCCCAAGATTCGGAGAGGCTAGAGAGAAGAGGTGGGCAGCATAAGGTCTTCAACTGGAGTTGTCGTTTGATGGCTGAATTCACTGCCTATTGTTTCTTTTGACATTTATTGGCGTAATGTGCTATCTCTTTGAAGTAGAAGCACGTGACACCGATGGCAGGAGATGGGTTCTTCTGTGACTGGTCCCCAATAGGTGATTTGGGGGTGCAAGAGCTGGCTGGGTGGTTCACTACTATTTCTTGGGGCATCGGCATGCCTAAACTTCTGTATTTCTGCACTTGTGACAAATACATTCTATTGTTTTTACTTCCGACTGCTGGTGTTATTGTTGCAATTAGGGTAGCTTCTGGGATGCTGTCCGAGGTGAGTGCTAAGCATCTTTCGGGGCATCGATTGGCATAATGCCCCATATCCCAACAATTGAAGCATTGCACTCTTGCCTTTGGTGTCTTGTTCTACTGAGATTGGCCACCATTGTTGTCGAGGAACGTCTGCATTGGTGGACGAAGTGCTGATCCTGGTGTCATGAGTGGGGTTGTTGCTGGTGCTTGGTTGGGTTGAGATTTAATCACCCGAGCCTTGGAGTTTCTTGCAATTTTTTGCACTTGATCTACCATTTTCCTCTTGTGACCATTGTCTTGATGGCGGCAGGTAGCTTCTAGATTGAGTGCCTTGGGATTGATCCTGTTGAAGTTCGGTTCCTTTGATTCTTGGAGTAGCCTGGTAGATGTAACCATGGTCCTGCCTTCCTTGGCTTGAATGAGAGCGGCTTGACAACTTACACACTGCTGTTGTACTACAGGGGTCAACATTGTCTTCAAACAATCCACGCCTTCACAGCTTGAGCAATTGATTGTTGCTTGGCGTGGTGTCTCAGGTTCTTCCAATTTGTCTGACAGTGCTGAGGTTTCTTGTAATACCAAGAATGCTTGTAAGGGGCATTGTTTGACAAAGTGCCCTTCCTTGCCACAGTAGTAGCAGACTTTACACTGGATCAGCTCCCTCTGGGGACAGCTGGAGAAATAGTGTTCTGTGCTGTTGCAGTTAGCGCAATGATTATCTTGTCTTGGCTTTCCTTTCTGGGGGCATCCACGGGCGAAGTGCCCTTGTTCACCACATCTGTAACAGAGAACATACTTCCATGGGTGGCGGCTTTCAGGGAGAGAGTGGCTTATGTCATCACTATGAGAGACTTCTGGCGGTTTAGCCCTGGGTAACTCATGAGCTGAAGGGGCAATAGCTATGGAAGCATTGATGGCATTCATTTGTTGCATTATCTGCTGCATTAGCTGGGTCTAGGTGACGAAAAACTGATTCAAATTCTAAAGTGTTACTGCTGTTAGTCTTTGGTTTTCTTCGGTACTGACATTCTCAAGGACATTGCTACTGGCCTTGACACCATTTTTAGAGCGACGAGTGTTCACCATCTGCCGGTTACACCAGAGGGTTAGGAAAGGAGACCAAGGGTAGGGAAGAGACAAAGAAGATCAAAAGGGGATAGATCAAAACAAACTTCCCAACAAAGAACCAACTCAAAAACTTGGCTGAAGAACTTAACAACTCTACAACATTCTATCGATCGGTACTCTCAATCGGGCGAAGAGACCCAATACACCGAATGAGTCTTTATCAAACTTAAGCTATATGGTTGGGCTGACAAACCGATCTTCGATTCACGGTCTTCGATAAATCCTACATGTTGTCCTTGAAGGGTAGAGATGACGAAACTTCCTTGATGGCTTCAAGTCTTGTGGTCTTTAACACAATGGTAAAATGTGTTGACCAACTATAGAAGGTTTCAAGGAGAAGAGGATCCATTTGACATTATAAAATGGTGAAGCGAGAATGAGGTAAGAAAGAATACCAAGGAGGAGGTAAGGATAGAAAGATGACCCAGATGAGGAGGGAACAAATTATTTTTCTTGTTATATAAAATAAGTTTTGAACCTGTAACATCCCAAACAATGGTGTATGTTTCAAATGTATAAAAATGAGGATAAATTAAAACTTTTGATGCCTCATGATGTCATTTGAAATTTCTTGGGAATTTTTCCTAGGGTTTCCTAATTTCTAAGATCGATGTTTCTATTGATGGAAGCTTTTGTCCTTGAAAACTCCATAATCAAATCTTGTGATAATCCCCTGAAAATATTTTTCCTAAGTTCTAGATCATCCTAGTAACCTCTCTGTGAAATCTCATAATTTTTAGATTTTAGTTGCTATTTCTAAAGAGATAGTCAAACTAATTTGAACTCTAGTCAAACCCCTAGGGCAGCCCCTTGTGAATTTTCTTGAGAACAATACATTGTATCAAAAATTCTATAAAAATTATAAAAGGTTATCCTCAGACCCATTAATCTTCCATAAAAATCTCAGAATTTTTAGAGCTACGGAGCTACCTCCAAAAATTCCCTATCTTCTCAATCCTTTTTAAATCAAAATCTGAAATCACTATTCCTCAGACTCAGACCCAAGCCCGACTCAAACCCGACCACACCACCTGGCTCGGTCTAACCCCCTAACTGCACCATCGCATGCAGCCGTCCAATGGAAACTTAGTGGTCCTGATCACGTACCGCTTCGGCCGGTATAAAAAGTCCTCGCACAACGTCAACCATTGGATCTCGATCCAACGGCCCGTGCCAACCCCTTTCGCTCGATCTCGCGCTCGCGGCTGTGTCACTACGTCGCGGGACCCACCGGTTAGCTGTGTCGTCCACCTCCCGTTGCCGTGCATAGGAGCGACGCGCCACGTCGTGGCGAAGCTCTGCCGCCTCCGTCAGCGCGCGGGCACGGCGTCAATCCACCGCCCCTCTCGGCCAATCCCTAAGCTCAGTCAGTTGACGCCGCTCCCATTTTCGTCGTCGCCTGGGGATAATACCCCCTACCTCGCCCGTTGGAGGTCATTCCTCCTCTCAGTGGCTGAGGAGGGAGGCGCTTGTGCGAGCTGCTCTCTAGGGTGAGCTTCCTCCGCGTGTTTCCCCCTTCTTCCTCTTCCTTCACCGCTCCCTTGTGCGCTGGTTTGAGCCCTTGTCTTCTTGTGTAGCCCGAGGAGACGAGGCGCGCTCCCTGCTGCTCCAGAGCACGCACCCGAAGCCGTCGCCGTGCCAACTCCGTCTCTGGAGCTCGAGAATTTTGAAGTTCCTCCATTCCTGGCCACTAGAGCCCCCTTCTTCTCCGGCGACGGCACGGTGAGCCTTGGTCTAATTCCTCGCTCTGTGACCATCACAGTGACTCCACCTAGCAGTTCCAACATCCTTTTTCCTCTTTCTTGGCTCAGGTTGAGCTCTCCTCGGTAGCACCATCGCCGCCGCCGCTGTTCTCATCGCCGGCTCAACTCCGGCAATCTCCCCACCTCCAGGTCATCGCAGATGAGTTCGGAGCCCTCTAATGCTCATGCGCACGCTAAATCGCCTCAGGCACCATCGCTTTGTGCGTTGCCTTGTTCATGCTTACCGCTTAGCACGCCGCCGCTGTCGGACCACTCATCGCCTCGCCATTTGTGCCGCCGGTGCGCAAGGTTGTAGGCTTTCCGTTTTGAGAACTCACCCGCGCCGCTGTGCCCTTGTTCGCCGGTGTTTCACCGGGGAAGCTCACGGCGCGCGCGCGGCCCTGCGTGGCACACTCGGACAGCCACTGTAGCGCCGCCATTAGCCTTAAATGCTGATGATTAGTATTAAGTATGTCTTATTCATCTTAATATCTCACCTACATGTGGGACCGAGCATAGTAAACGAGATACAAATAACGGTTTAAATCTGTGTATGACATGTGGGCCTAAGGGCTTAAGTGCACAGATGTGAACTCGTAGACCGACCGTGGACCAAGAGTCCACGCACTGTTCTGTGAACCTAGTGTATGACATGTGGACCCCACATGTCAGGCCGCATTTTATTTCGGAAACTAAAATGAAAAGGGCACTATTCAGAGGGCCCACTGGTTAGTGGGTATGGCTAGGTTAGACTGAGTATAAAAAGTATTGTATGTTTATATAAAATCCGAAATACTTTATTTATGTACTATTAATTGCCTTAAACTTCAAAATTTCATAACTAATTCATTTTAGCTCCAAAATTGATGATTCAAATTTTGTTAGTTTCATTTTTACATGTACTTTAATATAAAAATGGGTTGAATCATGTTACTGTTACAGAAAACACTTTTGGTAAAATTACTTTAGGTTTAGTCATATTGTCGCATTAAAAATTGCCTTAACTTCAAAAATGCATAAGTATTTCTCTGTAACTCCAAATTAAGTCAACTCAACTTTCTTGGAATCCTCTGTTAGTGTAGTTTATTGTAGAATAGGTTTTGAGCATGTTGCTTTTACTGAAAGTCTCATCTTATAAATATTTTGTACACTACTTTCATAACTTTGAAAAATCATAGAATATTCATCTTAGCTCCAAATGAGGTGAATCAAATTCCATTGTTCATCTCATGTGGTGCTCTGCCTACCATAAAAATTTCAAGTACGCCATTGCTCTGGAAATTTTCGCCAAAATAATTAATTTGGATGAACAGTAACCGGTAGCAATTTATTTGGATTTTCTTGAAAACTAACTTTCAAACTGACATAACTTTTGCATAGAACATCCAAATCAATTGATTCTTGTTGCTAAATTCACCTAAAATCATGGTCTACCTTCTGTGATGTTTTTATAATTTTTGGATGACTTTGAATTTTTGGGTCTTTTTCGGTATTATTCGTTCTTATTATGGTTTTGGATTCTTTCGGTAGGTTCCGACGATCCTATTGTTTACGAGAGTGATCCTCTGCAGCAAGTCATCCTCAGCAAGGCAAGCAGTTTGATCATAAATATCCCATTACTTTCAAAGTCTAATACTTTATTTACAAATTGTATGTATGCATGCTTTTGTGTCAAAGTTATTTTTCCCGATTAGAGGTAGCTATTCCTATTGCATGGTTGCCCTTAAATTGTTCATCCCCTGCCACTAAACATAAGGTATTAATCTCGCCGGTGAATTAGAGCCTGGTGGTTGAATTATGGTCTTTTATTATCTTACGGTGTCATGCTTAGAAATGCTTAGCTACCGGTAGAATTAGGCGGTTATCGACTTAGTCGATAACTTTGATTGCACAAAATTATTATTATCATTATGCTCAGCACTTTGTGCTTTGTTACTTTGCAAAGTCAAAAAAACTGAAACTGAAAATGAAATATTTTAGACTTGGGCATATGGTTGATGGTGTGATTATCTGGTGTGTGGTGGTATGCCAATAAGGACCGAACATCTTGTGTCACACTATCCAGGCATTTTTGCATGCAACCACATGAGAGGGATATGTGACCTCTCTTGACTTAGTACCTTGGCGTGTGTTAGCTCCGAGTTGCATGGTGGGCTTTTGGGTGAGCAGTAGTGGAGTTTATCCACTGCAAGGAGCACCATCCTTTATAAGTAGGTGAGCATCTTTGATGACTCCGCATCAACATATGGGGCTTTCTCCCATATGGGCGACTCGTAGTTAATACACAATATTGGAAACATCTCGTAGGACTTATCCTTGGCGGCATACCATAGGAAGTGTGCTTATTCCGGAGGCAAAAGAGGTGGTCTGACATGTGGGTAAAGTTGTACACCCCTGCAGGGTATAATCTATTCGAATAGCCTCGTCCTAGGTTATGGACACGCTTGGTTAGGTTTTGCAAGAGTTAGACTATAACATTTAATTAAAACTTGATGTGGGTAGTATGAATGGGGAATTCATGCTATTGTTGTGGTGGCTATTGGGTTAGCCACTTCCAGGATGTCATGTTATTATTTGTTACTTATATCTTGCTATTTTTGTCAAATAAAACAGAATGTAAAACTACTTTAAATCTATTACCTTATTGCAAATGAAAACTTGCTTTATGCTGAAAATAAGTCTAGTGCCTCCTCCACTTAAATAAGCTTGCATGTAGCTATGTATAGGCCTGTTACTCTACACGTAAGTCTTGCAAGTACATTTTTGTACTCATTTGCTTTGCTTAATAAATTGTTACAGAGGACGAAGTTGATCCCCAAGGGATCCACTTTTGTGAGACGTGTGGTGGCTTTGACGACTAGGTTGGTGGCCCGGTTGGTTGCTTTGTGGGTTAAAGGCACACTAATTGGCTTTTGTTTATCGCCATCTTATGGCTGTTTGCTTCCGCTGTTTATCTAACTCTTTAGTTGTTATTTGGCCGGTCAGCCCCTTTTGTAATAACTCTATACTGTATGTCTTTTGAATTGCTTAGTTGTACTTCGGTTCTATGTGTTGAATGGAATTGATGCATAATTTTTGTATGGGGTATGTGTACTGCAATTCTGGGAAGTACATATACGCCGAGAGTCGAGATATTTGATTTGTAATGCTTGAATCATCTTGATGGTTAAGTATTACAAGTTAAATACCCCGGGTTCTCACAAAAGTTGGTATCAAAGCCATACTAATCGTAGGAACCCTTAGCTTGGTCGTCCTTTGGATATTTTGAAAAACTTAGTTTCAAAATGTCAAATGGTTTATGAAAACTTAAGTAAGTTCTCAGATTTTACTCCTTACCTATCTTAGATTGCTCATCTTACCTTGTTCTTAATTGAGATATGAAAAGTTGTTTCCTCTCATCTTTATTTCAAAAGATAGTTGTTACCGTTTAAATTCGGTTTTGGGATTCAATGAGTGTTGAGAATATGAAGTGTTGGCTGTCCTTTAGGGAAGATTAGAAGCATTTGGAGTTGGAAAATTCAGCTTGGAGCTTAGATACAAAATCTAGACAGCAAGTACAAGTTTTGGACAGTAAGCACCTAGTTCTTCGATAGGGCTTAAAATGAGAGGATAATTCAACTAAAACTTGTGGGGTTTAAAAGGGTAAGATGTGATATTAGATAGCTAGCGTCTAACACACCCTAGATGGTTTTTACCATGATCCTTATATGCAATAAGACTTGAGTTGTGTTCTGAAACTTTCTTCTCAAACCGATTACTCGTTCATTCAATACAAGTTAGTCGTACCGAGAAGTTGAATCTTGTATCTTATGAGTTTTGCATTGGATCTTATGCCTTTTTGCAAATGTTTGGAGTTCATTCCTTGCTGGTTATATGGTTGTAATTGGGTTAGGGTAATATCTCATTTCCCTAGTTGATAGCTTGTCTACTGCTACCTGTCGCCTCTAGTTTTCGGGCTTTTGTTGCTAACCCGCCTCAATGAAACAGGATGGCTGGAAGGACTCGCAGCAGCCAGGGTCAACTAGCTGGTCAGGATGAGGAGCTCCCGCCTCCTCCGACCATGGCCTCGATTTTTGCTCAGATTGAGCGAAATCGATTGGATTAGACAAGGATCTTTGGGGGGTATCGCTCGCATCACCTCCACTCTTTCTGGTGCCTCCAGATTAGGGACAGGAGGTGGGCTAAGTCGGCAAGCTGGCTAGGATGGAAATCTCCCTAGCTTCGACTGTCCAGACAAGACCCGTAAACGCCTCTGCTTTGGCAAGTGTTACGGATCTTGGTCCCGCTGTGCTGTGAAGCGGCAAATACTTCCTATTTGCTATTGCTGTGGTGAAGAGGAGCACTTCGCCAAAGGTTGCAAACTAGGGAGGGTCAAGGTCTGTCAGCACTATGGTGAAGAAGGACACTACCGTGACCAGTGTACCACAACTTGTCCAAACTGCGACCGAGACCACCTACCCGAAACCGTCCGATTACCAAAGTCACCTGTTTCCTCTACGAGGGGAATGATCACTATCCCAAGGAGTGCGGTCTGAACCGGGTGATCACCAAGTCAGTAGAACTGCAACGGCGGATTCTTTGTGCATCTGTAAGCTTCGCAACCACTGATGCCACCAAATGGGAGAAGTTCCTGGAGGGTTTGTCTGAGGAGCTGCGGGACAAAGTAGCAGTCTATGGCTTCCCCGACTTTTAGGCTTGGGTTGACAATACCATTATGGCCAGGAGCAAAGAGAGAGCGCTTAAGGAATTTTGCGAGCTCTAGAAGAAGGCCCAAGGTGGCCTCCACAACCTAGCTGAAGTCACTTGCTTTTTCTGCAAACGCAAGGGCCATTATGCGAATAATGGCCCTAAGAAGCTTGCAACAACCCCTCGTCCTTCGTAGGCCGTGTCTCAACCACGTGCACCTGTGAGTCAGCAAGGTGGCCTCCGCGATGTCGCCGAGGTCACGTGTTTCTATTGTGACAAGAAGGGGCACTATGCCAATAATTGCCCTGTGAAGCATCAAGATCAGAAGGTTGCTTGTGATCAAGTCAACTCCGTCTCAGCCGAGGAAGCACAGGAGACGCTTGACATGGGGTTGGGTACGCTTCTTGTCAACTCTCGTCCAGCTACGGTTTAGTTTAATTCAGGAGCTTCTCATTCTTTTGTATCTAAGTCTTTTTCTGCTTTTGGTGACCTTCTTTTTGCTCCTCTGTTGGTCCCGTTGCTCATTCTCTCTCCCGGTTCGGAGTTGAGAGCTGAAACTGAGTGGCGGAATGTTCTTGTTGTGATCAAGAGAGTAGGATTTTTGGCAAATCTTATCCTCCTCAATGCAGCGATCTTCGTATAGAAGAAGGACAAGAAGTTCTTGTGGTCCGCTGATTGTGAGAAGAGTTTTCAAGAACTCAAGAAGAGATTAACCACGGCTCTAGTTCTTGTTCTTCCGGACGTCCACTGAAGCTTCGATATCTATTGCGATGCTTCTCGTCAAGGACTCGGCTGTGTTCTTATGCAAGAGGGCAAGGTAGTAGCTTATGCATCAAGACAATTGAGACCTCATGAACTCAATTATCCGACCCATGACTTGGAATTAGCTACTGTGGTTCATGCATTGAAGATTTGGCGACATTACCTCATCGGTAATCGTTGCGAAGTGTATTCGGACTACAAAAGTTTGAAATACTTGTTCACCCAACCAGATCTGAACCTTAGGCAAAGAAGATGGTTGGAATTGATAAAAGATTATGATATGGGTCTCCAATACCATCCGGACAAGGCTAATGTTATTGCCGATGCTCTCAGTCGCAAGGTTTATTGCAATACCTTGATGTTCAAGGAGCAGCAGCCCGCCCTTGATGAAGAATTTTAGCGGCTCAACTTGGGAGTGGTTGAGCATAGTTTCCTCGCTGCCTTGGTTATGCAACCAACCTTAGAAGATCAGATCAAGGCTGCTCAACAATCAGATAAAGGTGTGAGTCAAATCAAGCAAAATATCAAGAGCAGAACAGCCAAGTGTTTCTCAGAAGATGACAATGGTGTTGTATGGTTTGGAAAGCGCCTTGTTGTTCCGAAGGTCATGGAATTGCAGAATGTCATCCTCCGCGAAGCCCATGATTCTCCTTTGTCCATTCATCCCAGGGCCACGAAGATGTATCAAGACCTCCGTCAGAGGTTCTAGTGGACCCGAATGAAGTTGGAAATCGCAAAGTTTGTTGCCGAGTGTGACGTATGTCATCGTGTGAAGGCCGAACATCAACGTCCAGCGGGCCTCCTTCAACCTTTGCCAGTACCTGAGTGGAAGTGGGATTCGATCGGTATGGATTTTATCACCGGTCTGCCCCGTACCTCCAAGGGAAATGATGCCATATGGGTTGTCATTGATCGACTAACTAAGGTGGCACACTTCCTTCCCGTCAAGACTGATCTTCGTGTAAGTCTTTTGGCGGATCTCTACATTGCCCGCATCGTGAGTTTGCATGGGGTACGGAAGACGATTGTTTCAGATCGTGGAACACTTTTCACCTCTCGGTTTTGGCATAGTTTGCAAGAGGCTATGGGAACTCGTCTTTCTTTCAGCACAGCGTATCATCCTCAAACTGATAGCCAAACTGAAAGAGTAAATCAAGTGTTGGAAGACATGCTCCGTGCTTGTGTTCCCTCCCACGGGAAGAATTGGGAAAAATGTTTGCCGTTCGCCGAGTTCTCCTACAACAACAGCTTTCAAGCTAGTCTTGGCATGGCACCATTTGAGGCATTATATGGGAGAAAATGTAGAACCCCGTTGAATTGGTCAGAAACTGGTGAAAGACCATTCTTTGGCCCAGACTCGATTAATGAGGCCGAAAGTCAAGTTCGGTTGATTCGAGATCGATTACGCACGGCTCAGTCAAGACAAAAGAACTATGCGGATCGTCATCGCCGAGAGTTGAGCTTCGAGCCTAATGACTTTGTTTATCTCAAAGTCCCTCCTCTAAAGGGTCATCGACGTTTTGGCGTCAAAGGCAAACTGGCTCCTCGATATGTTGGACCTTACCGCATCATTGAGAAGAAAGGAGCTATTGTCTACAAGTTGGAATTGCCCGCTACACTTGAGGGTGTACACGATGTCTTCCATGTGTCCCACTTGAAGAAGTGCCTTCGCATTCCAACCGAGAAGGCTCCATTGGAGAGTCTCGATGTACAAGAAGACTTGACATACAAAGAACGTCTTCTTCGCATCCTTGATGAAGCTGAACGAAGATCAAGGAATCGTGCCATCAAGTTCCTTAAAGTTCAGTGGACAAATCATACCGAGGATGAAGCAACTTGGGAAAGGGAGGATCGCCTGCGTGCGGACTACCTATCTTTCTTTACCGAGTAGACGGAATCTCGGGACGAGAGTTTTGTAAGGAGGGGGAGGTTTTGTAACATCACAAACAATGGTGTATGTTTCAAATGTATAAAAATGAGGTTAAATTAAAACTTTTGATGCCTCATGATGTCATTTGAAATTTCTTGGGAATTTTTCCTAGGGTTTCCTATTTTCTAAGATCGATGTTTCTATTGATGGAAGCTTTTGTCCTTGAAAAATCCATAATCAAATCTTGTGATAATCCCCAGGAAATATTTTTCCTAAGTGCTAGATCATCCTAGTAACCTCTCTGTGAAATCTCACAATTTTTAGATTTTATTTGCTATTTCTAAAGAGCTAGTCAAACCAATTTGAACTCTGGTCAAACCCCTAGGGCAGCCCCTTGTGAATTTTCTTGAGAACAATTCATTGCATGAAAAATTCTAGAAAAATTATACAAGGTTGTCGTTAGACCCAGTAAGCTTCCATGAAAATTTCAGAATTTTTGGAGCTACGGAGCTACCTGCAAAAATTCCCTATCTTCTCAGTCCTTTTTAAATCAAAATCTGAAATCACTATTCGTCGGACTCAGACACGAGCCCGACTCAAACCCGACCGCACCACCTGGCTCCGTCTAACCCCCTAACTGCACCATTGCATGCAGCCGTCCGATGGAAACTCAGCGGTCCTGATCGCGTACCGCTTCGGCCAGTATAAAAAGTCCTCACGCAACGTCGACCATTGGATCTCGATCCAACGGCCCACGCCGACCCCTTTCGCTCGATCTCGTGCTCGCGGCTGTGTCACTGCGTCGTGGGACCCACCGGTCAGCTGCGTCGTCCACATCCCGTTGCCGCGCACAGGAGCGACGCGCCACGTCGCGGCGAAGCTCTACCGCCTCTGTTAGCGTGCAGGCACGGCATCAATCCACCACCCCTCTCGGCCAATCCCTATGCTCAGTCAGTTGACGCTGCTCCCATTTCCGTCATCACCTGGGGATAATACCCCCTCTCTCGCCCGTTGGAGGTCATTCCTCCTCTCGGTGGCTGAGGAGGGAGGCGCTTGTGCGAGCTGCTCTCTAGGGTGAGCTTCCTCCGCGTGGTTCCCCCTTCTTCCTCTTCCTTCACTGCTCCCTTGTGCACCGGTTTGAGCCCTTGTCTTCTTGTGTAGCCCGAGGAGACGAGGCGCGCTCCCTGCTGCTCCAGGGAACGCACCCGAAGCCACCGCCGTGCCAACTCCGTCTCTGGAGCTCGGGAATTTCGAAGTTCCTGCATTCCCGGCCGCTAGAGCCCCCTTCTTCTCCGGCGACAGCATGGTGAGCCTTGGTCTAATTCCTTGCTCTGTGACCATCACAGTGACTCCACCTAGCAGTTCCAACATCCTTTTTCCTCTTTCTTGGCTCAGGTTGAGCTCTCTTCGGTAGCACCATTGCCGCCGCCGCCACTGTTCTCGTCGCTGGCTCAACTCCGGCAACCTCCCCACCTCTAGGTCATCGTAGTAAGTTCCTGGAGCCCCTCTAATGCTCATGCACACGCTAAATCGCCTCGGGCACCATCGCTTTGCGCGTTACCTTGTTCCCGTAGCACCACCGCCGCCTTAGCACGCCGCGCCGCCACGTCGGACCACCGCTGGCTTCGCCGCTGGTGCTGTCGGGTGCGCAAGGTTGTAGGCTTTCCGTTTTGAGCACTCACCCACGCCTCTGTGCCCTGGTTCGCTGGCGTTTCACCGGGGAAGCTCACGGCAGCCCCTCGTGTGCCTTCACGCCGACGACCATCAGAAGCGCTACCATTAGCCTTAATTGCTGATGATTAGTATTAAGTATGTCTTATTCATCTTAATATCTCACTTACATGTGGGACCGAGCATAGTAAACGAGATACAAATAGCGGTTTAGATCTATGTATGACATGTGGGCTTAAGGGCTTAAGTGCACAGATGTGAACTCGTAGACCGGCCGTGGACCAAGAGTGCACACACTGTTCTGTGAACCTAGTGTATGACATGTGGACCCGACATGTCAGGCCGCATTTTATTTCGGAAACTAAAATGAAAAGGGCACTATTCAGAGGGCCCACTAGTCAGTGGGTATGGCTACGTTAGACTGAGTATAAAAAGTATTGTATGTTTATATAAAATCCGAAATGCTTTATTTATGTACTGTTAATTGCCTTAAACTTCAAAATTTCATAACTACTTCATTTTAGCTCCAAAATTGATGATTCAAATTTTGTTAGTTTCCTTGTTACATGTACTTCAATATAAAAATGGGTTGAATCATGTTACTATTACAGAAAACACTTTTGGTAAAATTCCTTTAGGTTTAGTAATATTGTTGCTTTAAAAATTGCCTTAACTTCAAAAATGCATAAGTATTTCTCTGTAACTCCAAATTGAGTAAACTCAACTTTGTTGGAATCCTCTATTAGTGTAGTTTATTGTAGAATAGGTTTTGAGCATGTTGCTATTACTGAAAGTCTCATCTTACAAATGTTTTGTACACTACTTTCATAACTTTGAAAAATCATAGAATATTCATCTTAGCTCCAAATGAGGTGAATCAAATTCCATTGTTCATCTCATGTGGTGCTCTGCCTACTATAAAAATTTCAAGTACACCACTGATGTGGAAATTTTCAACAAAATAATTAATTCGGATGAACAGTAACCAGTAGCAATTTATTTGGATTTCCTAGAAAACTGACTTTCAAACTAACATAACTTTTGCATAAAACATCCAAATCAATTGATTCTTATTGATAAATTCACCTAAAATCATGCTCTACCTTCTGTGAATTTTTCATGATTTTTGGATGACTTTGAATTTTTGGGTCTTTTTCGGTATTATTCATTCTTATTATGCTTTTGGATTCTTTCGGTAGGTTCCGACGTGCTATTATTTACGAGAGTGATCCTCTACAGCAAGATAGTCATCCTCAGCAAGGCAAGTAGTTTGATCGTAAATATCCCATTACTTTCAAAGTCTAATACTTTGTTTACAAATTGTATGTATGCATGCTTTTGTGTCAAAGTTATTTTTCCCGATTAGAGGTAGCTATTCCTATTGCATGGTTGCCCTTAAATTGTTTATCCCCTGCCACTAAACATAAGGTATTAATCTCGCCGGTGAATTAGAGCCTAGTCGTTGAATTATGCTCTTTTATTGTCTTACGGTGTCATGCTTAGAAATGCTTAGCTACCAGTAGAATTGGGCGGTTATCGACTTAGTCGATAACTTTGATCGCACAAAATTATTATTATCATTATGCTCAGCACTTTGTGCTTTGTTACTTTGCAAAGTCAAAAACAAACTGAAACTGAAATGTTTTAGACTTGGGCATATGGTTGATGGTGTGATTATCTGGTGTGTGGTGGTATGCCTACGTCAATAAGGACCGAACATCTTGTGTCACACTATCCAGGCATTTTTGCGTGCAACCACATGAGAGGGATATGTGACCTCTCTTGACTTAGTACTTTGGCGTGTGTTAGCTCCGAGTTGCATGGTGGGCTTTTGGGTGAGCAGTAGTGGAGTTTCTCCACTACAAGGAGCACCATCCTTTATAAGGAGGTGAGCATCTTTGATGACTCCGCATCAACGTATGGGGCTTTCTCCCATATGGGCGACTTGTAGTTAATACACAATATTGGAAACGTCTCGTAGGACTTAGCCTTACCGGCATACCATAGGAAGTGTGCTTATTCCGGAGGCAAAAGAGGCGGTTTGACATGTGGGTAAAGTTGTACACTCCTGCAGGGTATAATCTATTCGAATAGCCTTGTCCTAGGTTATGGACACGCTTGGTTAGGTTTTGCAAGAGTTAGACTATAACATTTAATTAAAACTTGATGTGGGTGGTATGAATCGGGAATTCATGCTATTGTTGTGGTGGCTATTGGGTTAGCCACTTCCAGGATATCATTTATTATTTGTTACTTATATCTCGCTGTTTTTGTCAAATAAAAATAGACTATAAAACTGCTTTAAATATATTACGTTATTGCAAATTAAAACTTGCTTTTATGCTGAAAATGAGTCTAGAGCCTCCTCCACTTAAATAAGATTGCATGTAGCTATGTATAGGCCTGTTACACAACACGTAAGTCTTGCGAGTACATTTTTTTACTCATTTGCTTTGCTTAATAAATTGTTGCAGAGGAGGAAGCTGATCCCCAAGGGATCCACTTTTGTGAGATGTGCGGCGGGTATGACGACTAGGTTGGTGGCCCGGTTGGTTGCCTTGTGGGTTAAAGGCACACTAATTGGCTTTTGTTTATCGCCATCTTATGGCTGTTTGCTTCCGCTGTTTATCTAACTCTTTAGTTGTTATTTGGCCGGTCGGCTCCTTTTGTAATAACTCTATATTGTATGTCTTTTGAATTGCTTAGTTGTACTTCGGTTCTATGTGTTGAATGGAATTGATGCATAATTTTTGTATGGGTTATATGTACTGCATTCTGGGAAGTACATATACGCCGAGAATCAGGATATTTTATTTGTAATGCTAAGACCAACTTGATGGTTAAGTATTACAAGTTTAATACCCCGGGTTCTCACACATACCCAGCGGGGCCCCCTAGTCAGCGAAAGAAACCAAGGTGGCTCAAGTCTAAACAAACGAGTGGGTTGAGCCAAGCCAATAGGCACGGGTCAAAACACTCCAACGGTTGGATCAGAAATGAATGGCTCAGATTGAATGAGACGTCCGGACGGTCCGAACGTTCAAAGCAATCCTAGCGGTCCGATGGGCAATGAACGGTCCTGATTGATACAAAATCTCAGGCGGTCCGAACGTTCACTCAAATTTGGACGGTTGAAAAGGAATCCAACGGTTGAAATGCTACGTGCCTTTTTGAACGGGCCTGAGTGCGTTTAGGTCGTTGGGTTCAACCGAGAGGCTCAGGTTGGTTTGAACGGACTAACCCAGCGCGCAACAGGGTCACGCACAGCGACGGTTAGATCAAGATCCAACAGCTCACAAGGGTTTGCATGTTCGAATGGTCCAAATGGCACAACGAACACAGACGGTCCGATGGGAATCGGATGGCTCACATGCGCACGGACACTCGGAGGTCCGAACGTTCCCACGAACGTGGACGGTTCGATGGAAATCCAACGGCTAACACACTACGCGCGTTAAAATGGACTGGGTCCGAGCGCGTAGAGGGTTGGGTTCTGTAACGTCCCGTTTGTCCTAGAGTTCTTGCCGTTTTCAAATCTAAAAAGGAACCATTTGATTTACTTGCTTGCTCAAGTTCAACCTGGAATTTTAGAAATTTGGGAGCTTAATTTGAACTAACCAAACCTCAACTAAGTCCTTTCGGTTTGTGTTCTTTGTCCTTTTGGGGTTCTCTGGTGCTCTCTGGTTTTAGTTCTCTTTTCTGTGTTCACCTTGTGTGCCCTTTGGTTTAGTTCATCCTTCTTTGGACCTCCTCGTTCTCCTTGGGTCACCCCTGGTATCCTCATTTGGACATCCTCTTGCCCAGACCTCCTCTGTGTTCATAGGACCTCCTTTGAGTCCTCTGGACCTCCTCTGTGTACATAGGACCTCCCTTGAGTCCTTTTGATACGGATCAACATTTAGTTGATGCGTAATGTGGTGTTTAGCATGCTCCGCTTGATGAAGTAATTCTTGCACGGTGTTGTATTGCATTAAATCAACACGGTTCCGCACATCTTCATTCAGCCCCTCGAAGAAATGTGTCATGGTAGCCTCCGCCGACTCACGCACATTTGTACGGATCATGAGCACTTGCATCTCTTGATAGTACTCGCTCACTGTCTTAGAACCCTGAGTAAGTCGTCGTAGCTTTGTATGCAGCATCCTTGTATAGTATGCCGGCACGAAACTTTCCCGCATAGCATGTTTCATTGCTTCCCAAGTGTTAGGACGTTCCCCTGCACGATTCAATTGATCCTACCAAATAATAGCGTATTCGGTGAACTTAATCGAGGCAACACGAACCTTCTTCTCTTCGGAGTAGTGGTGGTTTGTCAAAAATTTGATTGTCACGCATCTCCCACTCCAAATAAGCCTCCGGATCAGATCTACCCTTGAACTCCGGTATGGTGATCTTGATTCTCCCGATACCGTCATCTTCACGTTCACCACCTCCATTATGATGTCCACCATGTCCAGCACCTCGACAATCAAAGTAATCACGTCGTGGACGTCGTTGATGTCTTCCACGATCATCGGAAATAGCCTCCTCCGAATCAGCAGCGAGAAGTCTTCGTGATCTCGGCGTACAACACGCCAGTGCGCCCATGTTGTGGTTGGGGCAGCACCGGTACATTAGCTCCTCGTGGTGGTGGTAGCCTCTCCTCCAAGCGACGGATAGCAAGGTTCAGATTGTCGATACCTTCCATCATGCGCCGTTCATTCAGGTTGAGACGATCGTTTAGCGTGTCTTGCACCCCTTGAATTTTAACTTCAAGTTGATGGCGTAACACCTTCTCACGACGAAGAAAATAGCCGGTAGTAGCATCAAATTGAGCACGTACATCTGGTAGTAGTGAATCACCGTACATAGGCTCCTCGTCCAATCCACCATTAGAACCACGTTGGCTAGTTCTTGACATGATGATCAACCTCAAAGTACCAAGAAAAAAATATTCCACATACCGTGATCAACCACGCTCTGATACCAAGATGATACGGATCAATGTTTAGTTGATGCGTAATGTGGTCCAATCTTTCACGGTACTTGTATTTCAATCTTGATCGAAACAAAATCCTAGCTTTCGTCCTTCTTGGTTGAGCAAAAAGGAAGAACAAGTGTATCTCCAAAGCAAGTAATACTTGGTCGATGTTGAATCAATCTGAAGAGAGAAACAAAATCAAACCCGAAGAACAACACCAAACCGTGAGAAATTGAGGATGCCACAAATTGGTGAGATAATCCACAAGGAATCACGGATGTTGGAAGAACAACCTCCCTCCAATATTTACGCAATCACAAAACCCTAGATGGGAATTTCCGAAACGCATGTATTCATTACGCGCCACATAAACTTGTGACTTTTCTGTATTTTCTTCAACTCTAACTTGTCCCCCTACATGGTGCGGCCATGGGGGGTTTATATAGCCTCCCACGCAAGCACAAGGTTCGGATGAACAGATAAACAGATCACATAAGAATCCTAGACTTGCTCAGATGATCGAGAATTGAGTTGGTTATCGCTCACGTGAACAGTCCGAACCAAAAAACTCCAAAAAAAATAGATATTTAACCTACTCTAATTGCTGAAAATAGATTAAACTATCATATTACAAGTAATTTCAAAATTAACTTCTTTTAAAGAACGATCCGAATTGGAATTGCTCCAATCCAAATCCATTTAGGATTCTTTGTCTTTTCTTGTTCAGATTCCCTTGCAAACTTTCCAAAATGCAAAGTCTTTGGTTCTTGTGTCTTCCCATGTCCGCTCAAGCTTCCCCTTCGGCCTACCTCCCTCTCCTTGTTCTTGGCCGAACCTTGTTCTTGTTTCTTTCTCCATTGATGCATAATAGGCTCAACTTGAGGTTTAGCACACACTTGCAACTTAGGGATGTTGACCACCGTAGTAGATGCACCTAGGGCCTCATCACCTTTGGACCTCCTCTGTGTTCATAGAACCTCCTTTGAGTCCTCTGGACCTCCTCCATGTTCTTAGGATCTCCTTTGAGTCCTTTGGACCTCCTCTGTTACGTTGGACCTCCTTTCGTTTGGGTCTAAGAACTCAAACCTTCCTTGTCTTGGACCTCCTTTTAAGGTTCAAGCTCGGGTTTGTGTTTCAAATGTCTTTGATATCCGAAATTCAAATTCGGGTTGTATTCCACCTCTTTTGGACCTCCTTTGCACTCATTTGGACCTCCCTCGTGTCCGTTCGAGCTTTCCGCTTGATCCAGACCTCTCTTTTGTTTGATCTAAGGGTCCAGACCTCCTTTTCGTTTGGATCTGAAGGTCCAGACCTCCTTAGGTCTAGACCTCCCTAGCATTTGGACCTACCGCTTGCTCTGGTGGTCGCACTGCTCGAGTTTAACCTTCATCGCTTGAGGACCCTCTTATTCGGGCTGGACGGCTCGATCTTATTGGAGCGTTCGCTCGGTCCGAACATCCCCCTTTCTTTTAGTCGTCCGATCTGTATTGGATGGCCCCAATTTGTTGAAGCGTTCGCTCGGTCCAAACGTCCCAATTGTCAAGCCCCGTTCGATTGAAATCTAACGGTCCTGCTCCACCGCGCCTTATCTCACGGTCGCGCAGGACCTCCCCTTGCTCTTGATCTTGACCGTTAGGATCTCTTTTAAGAGATCTAGCCGTCAAGACCTCTCCTTACTCTTGATCTTGACTGTTAGGATCTCTTTTGAGAGATCTAACCGTCAGGACCTCTCCTTGCTCTTGATCTTGACCGTTATGATCTCTTTTCAGAGATCTAACCGTCGGGACCTCCCCTTGCTCTTGATCTTGACCGTTAGGATCTCTTTTGAGAGATCTAACGGTCAGGACCTCCCCGTTGTTGTGTCTTTTGGACCTCCCATCCTCAGGACCTCCCCGTTGTTGTGTCTTTTAGACCTCCTGTCCTCAGCACCTCCTCATTGTTGTTGTCTCTTAGACCTCATGTCCATAGGACCTCCCTGTGGTCTTTTTGCAAAGACCACCCTTGCGGTGGGGACCACCTATTTGACTGATCTGTTCACCATTTTGACTGGTTCCACTTGTCAGCCTTGATCACTTTCCTCATTTCTTTCGCCTCAAAACTCTGTGCGCATTTAATGGCTGTCGTATCACATTAAATGCAGTCACATCTGAGGTACATTGTTTAATTCTTTTTGAGGACATGCCCTGTCTAACCTTGTCCTGTCCATTACCAATCATTGACACGTTTGCAAAGTTCCTCATTGCTATCTCCGCCAGCTCTGGCTATAAATAGCCTGGGCATGCCTCCCTTTGTCACCTTTTTGCTCATTTCCAATCTCCTTGCTCTCGCCTGGTTTTCTCCGTGCTCAAGACCTCCCCAAGGAGCTCCCCGAGGCTTTGTTGTGCCTCTTGTTTTCTGGTTTGGGCTGAGTTTGTCTAAGCTCTTTTTAGTCTTCTTTTAAGTTCTTTGCTTGGAGCTGGTTTGCTTATTTGGTTCTTTGGCGAACATGTAGATCCCGAGTTTGAGGAGGAGTGCTTGGACCCAGCTTTCACTACCGAAGGTTCACCACTGCTCAACGAAGGCAAGTCGCAGACCTCTTTTGATCATATTGAGCCCAACTTTCCAAATGTATTTTGCTTTACTTAATCATGCATGGCTACTTTTAGAAGAAATGGTTTTGGCAGTAGATAATTTCCTACTTGAGAATATGCCTTCTTGGATAATTGTATTGGACATGTTGACATAATTTCCTTTGGACACCTTAGGATGAATATTTTAGTTGGTATTGTTTGATATTGCCAACATGGGATCGTATGTTTATGCTTAGCCTTGCTTTTAGAACTGTGGGTCTTGTGAATCATGCCTCATCTTTAATAACTTGACTAATGGAACTATGGAACTGTGGTTGGTGCCACTGATAAGCAACTTTGGTGGGATGCCACAGTTGTGTTGTTTGTGGTGCGAGGCCACTTTTGCTAAAATTTGTTAAGCCAGGACCAGGGTGGTCTTTTGGCCAGTTGAACTTAAATGTTTTCTTGCTTGGGCAAGTAAAGGGGGTGCTATACTCACACTGGGATGAGGAGGTCTTGCCTGAGCAGCAATTAAGGACTTAACTTTGTGTTCTGTTGATCTGGGCCTTTTCGTGCAACCACAAGATCACTTTATGGGGGTGGTCTGGGCCAACTAATTTGCCACATTCTAGCACCAAGCCGCAGGATGCTTTTGGGTGTGCAGACGATGGTAGCAAAGACGTCCATATGCAGCCGGGGCTGCTTTCGACGATGGTAGCAAGACATCCATGTCGGAAAGGTGTTATCCCCACAACGGTGAGCTCCAGGTCGATGGTAGCAGTACGTCCATGACTCGGGATAAAGTTCATCGAGCGGTTTTGGTGATAGGAGTTGGTATTGTAAAGGCCTTGTCGCACTCTCTAGACTGCTCACCTTCAGAAGTGAGCAAGGGTTTCGACGGGAACCCGCCCCGCTATAGAGGTTGTGAATTGTGGGTAAAGTTGTACACCTCTGCAGAGTATCAATCTATTCGAATAGCCAAGTCCTTGGTCATGGACATGCCCGGCGAAAATGGTGCAAGGGGTAGACTTTGCTAAAAGTTTGTGGACCACGATTGGTTGTGGATGTCTGGGAGTATTCTGGGTGGATCCGAGTGCTCTTGATGTTCATGGTTGGTCGTGGATGCCTTGAGAACCCCAGGGTGGTCCAAGGTGCTCCGGAGTTGGTGCTCCAGGGAGGTCTTGGAGCCTAGGATGGTCTTTGGGGAGCTTTGGAGTTGGTGCTCCAGAGTGGCCTTGGGAGAGGTCCTAGTTGTGGGTGCGACCAGACCTTCCCCAAGTGGCTTGGGAAATGAGTTGGTGCTCACTCCCTTGTTTTTAAACAATGTATTTATGTATTATCGTTTTAACTTTAGCTCTCCAATCTATACATGTTATTTATTGTCAAAAATTGCTTTGTGCAACTAACCCTACAGCTCTCATTGCTAAGCCAGTGGATGAATATTATTTGCATAATTGTTCCCTGCGATTTGCTGAGTACACTTAACGTACTCATGGCTTTAAACCTTGTGTTGAAGCAATGGTCGAAGATGATCAAGTGCAGGGATGCTCAAACCTCTTTGAGGAGGAGTTCTTTGATGACCCAGCTGTCTAGGACGTCCTCCACTCGGTAGCCTGTGTGCTTGCCGGATGGCTTCGTGCGCATTTTGTGTTCCGCTGTAAAGTTCTCTTTTGTCAGTTTTTGTAAGCCCTGGTTGGCAGACCTCTGTAAGCAACCTTGACCATAAGTTCTTTGTTAATATATGTTGATTTGTCTGCTTCATATTTTGTTTGGCCATGCGGTTGCGAATACACCTATGTTGTTTTGTGCGAGCTAGCTTGGACTCTTGGGACTAGCTCAGTGCACTCAGTCAAGACCTTCAGGAGGTCTTTGAAGATCTCCTGGGAGGTCCTGGTGGACCTCCTCTCTGTCTATACTTGGAGTACCACCTAGAACCTCCAGGTGGTCCTATCGGACCTCCCTTAGAGGTCCTGGGAGACCTTTCCTAGTGCATACCGAGAGGTAGTCCCCACAAAGGTGGTATCAGAGCCCTGGTCGACTGTAGGACGTGGCCTTGGATAGAAGGGTCGTTTTTGTTAGTCTCAAAGGCTATTTTCTACATCAAACCAACTTTATAACTTGTTTAGTGGTTCTTTTCTTATCTTCTTCTATGCTGTTCTTGTCTTGTCTCAAATCTTTTCTCATCTTATTCTACTTCATTCTTATATTCTTCTTTGGTTCTATTATCTTACCTCCTCTGGAATTTTGTTTTCAAGTTTTAACTTGACCTTCTTATCACTGTAACCTCCATAGGGCCGACTTTGTAAGGCTAGGTTGGTAGTGGTCCTTTCTAGCTTGAGTATCGCTTAGTCTGGGTCAGTAGGACCTCTTGTTCAAGTCTCGTTGCCTCCTTTTGCTTCTTGGGTTTAACCAAGTCACCCCTAATGGGATGATCCATCTTTCTCCCTTGTTCTAACTTATTTTGGTGCTATTCCCTCTTATCTATTGTGCTTTCTTTCTCATCTATTAAACCTCAGAAGTTCTGTGCAGATGGTTCAAACTCGTCAATCAGCCAGTCAGAATGAGCCCTCAGAGCAGTTGTCTCCACCACCACCTCCTCCAGCAGCCATGGCAGATCAAGGTTTGGGGCAGTTTATGGCAGTTCAAGCTCAAATGATGAGTTCCATGATACAAAATATGAACCAAATGATGGCACAGCAAAGTCAGACCACCAATGCATTACTAACCATGATGAGTCAAAACAGCCAAGCAACAGTCGTACCACCACCTCCACCCTTTGTGCACCCTCAATCAAGGTTGCCTGAGTTCATGAAGACTTGCCCAACCACCTTTTCCAGCTCCCCGGAGCCTCTGGATGCGGATGATTGGCCAAGATCAACTGAGAAAAAGCTGGATATTGCTCGTTGTGAAGATCGAGAGAAGGTCTTATTTGCATCACACCAATTGGAAGGTCCTGCTACTGAATGGTGGGATACTTTTTGTGCCTCTCATGTTGATTCCTAGAGGATCACATGGGCTGAATTGTCAGCAACTTTTCGCCACTCCCATGTCCCTGATGGGAAGGTTGAGATGAAGAAAAATGAATTTCGAGACCTCAACCAAGGGAACATGACTGTGAGTGAGTACCTCACCAAGTTTACACAGCTGTCACGTTATGCCCGTGAAGATGTTGCCACTGATGATGCTCGCCAGAAGCGCTTCTAGCGAGGTTTCCATCCCAGTTTAAAAGTTCAAGTGGTTGGCAATGATTATCTATATTTTCATCATATTGAAGAATCCCGTAGAGAGCTCTACGAGTCTTTCAAGAGGAAGATGCCACAATCCAATGCTCAACAAGGACCTCCTCAGCGTCCCAGAACCTTTGTGCAGCACCAACCCAAGCGCCAAGGACCTCCTGGACCTTCCAAAACCCCTGCCAAGACCTCCCGTCTAGTTGCCCCAAGTCAATGCTACATCATCAGCAGTAGCCATCCACCCTCCAAGACCTCCTCAGCGGCTGGGATTACGATGAGACCTTCTCACCGGTAGCGATGCTTAAATCTGTACGGATCATTCTAGCTATTGCTGCATATTTCGACTATGAGATATGGCAAATGGATGTCAAAATGGCTTTCCTTAATGGAAACCTAAGTGAGGATGTGTACATGACACAACCTGAAGGTTTTGTCGATCCAAAGAATGTTAGTAAAGTGTGCAAACTTCAGAAGTCCATTTATGGATTGAAACAAGCATCTCGGAGTTGTAATATATGTTTTGATGAGGAGATCAAAAGGTTTGGTTTCGTCAAAAACAAAGAAGAACCTTGTGTTTACATGAAGGTTAGTAGGAGCGCACTTGTAATTCTAATCTTACATGTGGGTGACATATTATTGATTGGGAATGACGTTCCTATGCTAGAATCCGTTAAGGCATCATTGAAAAATAGTTTTTCTATGAAGGACCTAGGAGAGGCAGCATATATCTTGGGAATAATGATCTATAGAGATAGATCGAGAAGGCTAATTGGATTATGCCAAAGTACTTATATTGACAAGGTGTTGATTCGGTTCAACATGCAAAATGCCAAGAAAGGGTTCTTGCCTATGTCACATGGCATAAGTCTTAGCAAGAGCCAGTGTCCTTCGACTACTGATGAGCGAGACCACATGAATGGTATTCCATATGCTTCAGCTATTGGATCTATCATGTACGCCATGATATGTACTTGACCAGATGTATCATATGCTCTAAGTGTTACGAGTAGATACCAAGCTGATCCCGGTGAAGGTCACTGGACAGCTGTGGAAAACATTCTTAAGTACTTGAGAAGGACTAAGGATGCGTTCCTAGTTTATGGCGGTGATGAAGAGCTGGTTGTAAATGGTTACACCGATGCAAGCTTTCAAACCGACAAAGATGATTATCATTTGCAATCTGGTTTTGTATTCATTTTGAATGGAGGTGCGGTGAGCTGGAAAAGTTCCAAGCAAGAGATGGTTGCTGATTCTACGACGAAGTCCGAGTACATTGCGGCTTTAGAAGCTGCAAAAGAAGGTGTTTGGATAAGAAATTTTATTGCTGAGTTGGGTGTGGTTCCAAGTGCCTCGAGCCCAATGGATCTCTATTGTGACAACAATGGAGCCATTGCGCAGGCTAAGGAGCCTAGATCCCATCAGAAGTCCAAGCACATACTCAGGCATTATCATCTCATTCGCGAATTGGTGGATAGAGGAGATGTTAAGATATGCAAAGTTCATATGGATTTAAATGTTGTTGATCCGTTGACAAAGCCTGATAAGGATCCACCTAGTTGATTAGATGAATCCCGATTGTTGGCCCAATCTTTCATGGTACACTCGAAGATCAGTAGCAATCTCACAAACCAATTCGGTGAATTGAATTGCAAGAAAATCAATACACTCACAAACCAATCTAATAGATTGAATTGCAAGTAGTAGCCTCTGGTGAACAGTACTCCGAAGCAAAAGATAGATAACTTGATCTTGCTTTCAATCTTTCTCCCTCAATCCCTTCAACTCATCTCACGACTCAAGAACACACGATATACGCCAAAACGGCTTTTCTGATTTTTATTATCTAAATCATAACTTGTCCACCACATGTCTTTCTTGACTGCACGCACGCGCTAGGGTTTTATCCCGAGAGAACGTTCCCTCTCGTTGGCCAGCATCCCCATCCACCCTATTGGCCTTCACAACGTTTTGTTTTACCTTTCGCAATGCTTTGGTTGTAGTTATGGCCGTATCATCCTCCCTTTCTTCAAGAAAAGACATCCTCGTCTTTTGTGTAACCTCAGGAATCTCCGTCGGGGTAGTCTTCACGATCGCCTTTTTAGCTATGATCTCCTCAAAGATGAATAGAATTCTCGGCATAGGACACAGGGTATATGATCTTCCTGATGCACCAAAGAGTACTTGTTGGACCTCCGTGGTGCGTAGCATTGCGATCATATCGCCACGGACGCCCCAACAAAGAAGTGACAAGCATGCATAGGCACGACGTCACACTCCACTTTGTTGTGATAGTCTCCCACCAAAAACAAACTTTGACACGATGAGTAATTTTCGCCATCGACATTATGCAACCATTGTGCATAATACGGTTCGATGTCGCTATGTTGTCAACCCCAAAGCTTGCACCAAATCGTTGCTAATGATATTGTTGTAGCTTCCACCATCAACGATAAGCTTGCAAACTTTGCCATTGATTTTGCACTCAGATTTGAAAACGTTGGTTCGCGCCCTGTTGTGAGAATGGAAGTGTTGTCAACTCGAACCGCCTTGGTCAAGATACAAAGACCATCTTGTGGTGCCTCACTAGTAGTTTTGTCATCATGAAACGACACCTCTTGCTGTTTTTGGGTAGAAAGAAGAGTCGCCAATTCTGATTTCTTTTGTTCTTCCTCGGCCAACCATTCTTCTTCACGCTTTCTTGGCCTTTAGCCTTTGCCGCTTGCTTTTTAATGTCTTCTTGGGCCTTGTCTCGTCATTGTCTATCTTCAAAGTACCTTGACGAGGACCAAGATGTAATGTCCTTCGTGTTCCTCTCCATGGAAAGGAGTACCGCATGACGGGCGTGATGCAACTCGGTGTATGTGCCGTTCTTTGAACCAATATGCACCAATCACCAACTAACATGCTCTCATATGCATAGGAATCACATCACAAGTAACAACAGAAGATACCCATCCAAAGAAAATTTTACCTCCACTTGTTTTGTGATCGAAATGTGCTTGAACCTCCAAAGCAATAGATATGGCTCGGATGTGGCTTTGTGATCAACCCCAATCTGTCCACAAGTGTTTGGCTTGCGGCGTTTGTCAAGCTTCCTCAGACGATCATCATAGCACAATCTATGTTCCCCACTCGACACCGATTGAAGAATATGTAGTTCGGATCGTGGAGTGGATCCTCCTCACATTGATCTATAGTGTAGTGAATTGCATGACCAACTTCATGTCCTTCAGACGGCTATGTCGATACTTGATCTTCGCAGCAACGAAGTACCGTGAGCAACTGAAGCTCTGGTACCACCTGATAAGGATCCACCTAGTTGATTAGATGAATCCCGATTGTTGGCCCAATCTTTCACGGTACACTCGAAGATCAGTAGCAATCTCACAAACCAATTCGGTGAATTGAATTGCAAGAAAATCAATACACTCACAAACCAATCTAATAGATTGAATTGCAAGTAGTAGCCTCTGGTGAATAGTACTCTGAAGTAAAAGATAGATAACTTGATCTCGCTTTCAATCTTTCTCCCTCAATCCCTTCAACTCATCTCACGACTCAAGAACACACGATATACGCCAAAACGACTTTTCTAATTTTTATTATCTAAATCATAACTTGTCCACCACATGTCTTTCTTGACTGCACGCACGCGCTAGGGTTTTATCCCGAGAGAACGTTCCCTCTCGTTGGCCAGCATCCCCATCCACCCTATTGGCCTTCACAACGTTTTGTTTTACCTTTTGCAATGCTTTGGTTGTAGTTATGGCCGTATCAAAGCCTCTCACACAGCCAAAGCATGAGGCGCACACAAGAGCTATCGGTATTAGATACTTAAATGATTGACTCTAGTGCAAGTGGGAGACTATTGGAAATATGCCCTAGAGGCAATCATAGAGATGATTATATTTCTTTATGTTCATAATATTGAATAAATGTTATTCTGTTGCATGAATGAATCATCAGTTATGAAGATTAAATAAGTATGTGACTTGTTGGTGAAGCTCTTTTAACTTATGATGATGTCGTTCTAAATGTATCCCTAGTTGAATGTCATTGGTCGGAACGCTAGTGACTCTACGACCAGCACATGTATTGATTGATGACCATGTTTCACCGATCATGGATATAGGGATATCGAATTGATAATGTGGACACATGTTAGAGAACATGGTGTTGGATAAGACCTACCTTGAGACACTATTGAGATTGTTATGATTCTATGTGTCATTAGTTGGTATCAAGCAATGATGATGTATAATCCTTAGACCTGAGATTAGCATGGTTTCCTACATGTGTAATAGCACTCTTAGGGGTTGCCAAACGCTACTCGTAACTGGGTAGTTATAAAGGTAGCTTTCGGGTATGCTATAAAACATGCAGAGGAATGTGACTAGTCAGATATAGGATTTGCCCCTCCTAACATAACAGGAGAGATATCTTTGGGCCCCTCGAAGTGGTCGAATAAAGAAAGTGCATAGCCATGCTAGTGGTAGTCCAAGAGTTCGACCACATAAGGTTATCCGATACTTGATCGAGAAAGTATTGAATAGTCCATGGATAACACAACATCTCACCTGGAGTTCAACTAGATATCGTGAGGCAAACGGAGAATACATGAGTAGGTCGCTTAGTTCGACCAGTTATGGACTAGTCGTATGGAGATACGAGCTGGTCGTAGACTGGTCGAACATAATCACAGAGTGGTCGTAACCTGGTCGTAATGAGTTACGAACTGATCACGACCACATGCGAACTGGTCGTATAGAGATAGGACCTGGTCGTAAGTGATGAGGACCTGTTCATAGATCATATTGCATTAAGGTTCGTCCGATATAATTTGTGTGTATTCGGGAATCGTTATGTCTTGCTAGGAACTGCTACCACTCGTGGTCGTAAAGGGTTTCCGAGTCACAACCGAACTACGCATGAACCTAACGGGTCACACACTTAACGGGTTGGAACAAACCAGTACGAATACGATTCGTAAAGCGTGTTCGGATAGTGTGAGGACCCTAGCATATTGGGATTTATGCCGAATTAAAAATCACACTAAAAGCATAATTTCTAATCAAGAACAATTCGGTTCTCAATTAAAATCATACTAGAAGCATAACTTTTAACCAGGTACAAATCCAATATCGAGGTTCCCGGATATATGTATCACAATAGTTCCCAGGTTCAAAGACTATTGCACATATATCCTTTAGACAACATTGCATCATACATACAAGGTAAATTTTTACGTAATTATACACAGAAGGTTATACTTCGGTTTGGTTATACAATACCAAGTGACTTTGGTCACAACAAAAGTTAATAGCGGAAACGAAACTAAACAACAAAAACCACTAATGGCCTCCCATCACCCTCAGGCTATTGAGTGGAAGTTAGAACTAGCTTCACTTGTTAGCATCACCCTGATCGGCGCTAACGGGCATCTCGTACAAATAACCATCCTCACCTGCAACAAGAGGTTATAGCACCTGAGTACAAAAGGTACTCGCAAGACTTACACAAACTATTAAAAGAAAGTGTTTGATAGAACCTATTCAAAGGATTAGAATTCATACATGCTTAAGGTTAACAACAGGAAGGTTATAATGGGTTAATTTTTGCATAAAGCAATACACCTTAGTCCTACACTTGCTAAGTTTTGACAAAGCAATTTTATAAATCAATTTGGACTAAAACTTTACATAAAGGAAATGTAAACATAAGTAACAACAAAGGTTAAGTGACTATCAGCCACACTGAAATATTACATGAACAATTTATATGCCAAAACAGTACCCATAACCAAGTTGAAATTTTAAGTCTATACAAAGATCTATTCAACTCAAGCGTTGTCCATAACCGTTGTGACGACCCACCCCGTGATATACAACAAAGGTCCGGGAGGACCATTTTTTTTTTGAACGGGCATACCGCAACCTGCCGGTAGCACCTCTCAGTATATCAACAGGGAGGTCCGACAGGATCTCCCAGGCTAAGTCCCGTAGGACCTCCTGGAGATCCTGCCCCTGTGCACCGAGCTAGTCCCAGGATAACGGAAGCTAGCTCACACAGAAACACAAGATAATATCTCAACCACAAGGTCAAACAAAGATGAAGCAGACAAATTAAACTTAATATTAAACGGGACCTTATGGTCAAGCTTGTTCACAAGAGGTCTGCCAAACCGGCTTACAAGAACGATAAAGACTTACAACCGATCACCAAAGGAGCTCTAAAGAAAAAGCACCAAAAGCACGCAGAGGCCATCCGGCAAGCCCACGGGCTGTCGGGTGGAGGACGTCCTAGGCAGCTGGATCGTCGAAGAACTCCTCCTCAAAGAGGTCTGCACTGCCCTGCACTTGATCATCTTCAAAATCTGCTTTGACATAGGGCTTAAAGCCATGAGTACTTTGAATGTACTCAGCAAGACACAGGGAGCATTTATGCAAATAATATTCATGCAAGGGCTTACCAAATGAGAGCTGTATGGTTAGATTGCGCAAAGCCAAGTTTTGACAGCAATAACATAAGTAGATTGAAAAGCAGCAGGTTAAAACAATAGTACATAATACATTTGATTTTCGAAAAGATGGAGTGAGCACCAACTCACATCCACAACCAAATGGGGGAGGTCTGATCACACCCATGACCAGGACCTCTCCCACGACCCCGCTAGAGCACCAACTCTAGAGCTCAAAACCAGCCCCTGGACCACAACTTGAGCCAGCCATGACCCCTCTAAAGTCGGCCAAGGTCTCTTCGAGGCAAAGCCACGGCCTCTCGCAGAAGTGTCCAGGGAACACCAAGTTCACAAGCACTACCCCTTGCACCATTTTCACCGGGCATGTCCATGACCAAGGACTTGGCTATTCGAATAGATCTTATACTCTACAGAGGTGTACAACTTTACCCACAATCCACAACCTCTCTAGTGGGATGGGTTCCAGAAAGACCCTTGCTCACTTCCGATGGTGAGCAGTCTAGAGAGCGCGGCAAGGCCTTTACAAAGCTTTGATCTGACTCGGAGCTGCCCGCTAAGGTTTCGCATTCCCCCCCCCTTTTGGTCTAGAACTCCGCAGGGTTATGGGGTGCCCCCTCTTGCGCCAACGAATCAGCACGCTCATCCACAACAGCCCCAAGCCATCTCATTGCTAATTATTCGCCTGCACTATTCCCATAAAATGATCTTGTGGTTGCATCGATTGGCCCAGATCAATGTAACACAAAGTTGAGTCCTTAATTGTGCTAAGGCAAGACTTCCACATCCCCAATGTGCAAAGCACCCACTACTCACTCCCTGCCTTCTTGCCTCAGCAAAAACATTTTGTAATTAACCCTGCCAAAAGACCACCCAGTCTTGGCACAAAAGTTTTAATAAAGTGGTCTCACACCACATCCAACACAATAATGGCATCACACCAAGGTTGCTTAACAGTGGCACCAACCACAGGTTCCATAATTCAATTAGTCAAGATTATTAAGGATGAAACATGATACACCAGAACCACGGTTTCTAGAGCAAAGCTATATATAAACCTACGGCCCCATGTTGGCAAATAACAAGGAATACCAACTAAATACACAATCTAAGGCTTACAAGGTAAACATGACAACATGATTTGAGCAAGTTATAAAGGAGGCATAATAACAAGTAGGGAAGTAACTATAGCCCAAACATTTCTTATAAAAATAGCCATGCATGATAAAGTAAAACCAAAATATATTTGCAAAGCTAGGTTCAATATGATCAAAAGGGGGGGTCTGTGGCTTGCCTGGGTCAAACAGTGGAGAACCTTCAGTAGAAGCTACTGGGTCCAAGAACTCTTCCTCAAACGCAGGATCTACACGTTCGCCAAAAACCAAATAAGCGAAACCACACTAGGCCAAAGAACTTCAAAAGACTCAAAAGAACTCAAACCAGCTCGGCGAGAAAAGGAAAACCAAGAGGCTCAGCACAGCCTCAGCGAGCTCCGGGGAAGGTCTTGTGCCAGGAGAAAACCAGGCAAAGGAGACAAGGAAGCTAGAAATGAGCAAAAGGTGGCAAATGAAAGCTTGCCCAGGCTATATATAGCCAGAGTTGGTGGAGTGCACCAAGAAAGGGTTCAATGACGTGTCGGCAATCGGGGTAGCTAGGACAGGGCTTGCCCTAAAAGAATTAAAATAAGGTTCCTCAGATGTGATTGCATTTAACGTGATCCGACACCTATTAAATGCACACAGAATTCTGAGGCGGGAGCAATGATAACAAGGTTGAGTGAGGCTGACAAGTGGGGCCAGTCAAAGGGGTGCCCAACCGGTCAAAGAGGTGGCCCCAACACAAGGGCTGTCTCCGCAAGAGACCACTGGGATTTCCTGGACAGGAGGTCCAAAGACTCAATGGGGAGGTCCTAGGCAGGAGGTCCAAAGACTCAAGAGGAGGTCCTGACACTCAGATCTCCAAAAGGGAGGTCCGACGGTCAAGATCTCAAAGAGGAGGACCTTATTGGTCAAGATCAAAAGGCAACGGGGAGGTCCTGACACTCAGATCTCCAAAAGGGTGGTCCGACAGTCAAGATCTCAAAGAGGAGGACCTTAACGGTCAAGATCTCAAGCAAAAAGGGAGGTCCGCGGAGACAAGGATACGCGGGGAAAGGCTGAGGCCGTTAGATCAAGATCGGATGGCTCAAAACAAAGGGGCTGTTCGGACCGAGCGAACGGATCAACGAGACCAGGCCGTCTAATTTAGATCGGACGGCTAGGAGGGAAGGGGACATTCGGATCGAGCGAACGTGCCCTCAGGATCGGGCCATCCAAACAACATCGAACGGTCCTTAGGTGATGAAGGCAAAACCTCAAGCGGTACGATCGCAGGAGCCAACGGTGGGTCCAAGCGCTAAGGAGGTCTTGGACCTAAGGAGGTCGGGACCTTTAGCTCCAACAGAGGAAGAATCTGGATGGCTAAGATCTCCAAAAGGGAGATCCTAACGGACAGATCTACACAAAGGGGAGGTCTGAGCGGCTAAGATCTCCAGAGAGGAGGTCCTAACGGCCAGATCTGATCAAGGGGGAGGTCTGAGCAGTTAAGATCTCCAGAGAGGAGGTCCTAACGGCTAGATCTCAACAAGGAGGAGGTCTGAGCGGTTAAGATCTCCAGAGAGGAGGTCCTAACGGCCAGATCTCAACAAGGGGGAGGTCTGAGCGGTTAAGATCTCCAGAGAGGAGGTCCTAATGGCCAGATCTCAACAAGGGGGAGGTCTGAGCGGTTAAGATCTCCAGAGAGGAGGTCCTAACGGCCAGATCTCAACAAGGGGAGGTCTGAGCGGTTAAGATCTCCAGAGAGGAGGTCCTAACGGCCAGATCTCAACAAGGGGAGGTCTGAGCGGTTAAGATCTCCAGAGAGGAGGTCCTAATGGCCGATCTCAACAAGGGGAGGTCTCGAGTTAAGATCTCCAGAGAGGAGGTCCTAACGGCCAGATCTCAACAAGGGGGGAGGTCTGAGCGGTTAAGATCTCCAGAGAGGAGGTCCTAACGGCCAGATCTCAACAAGGGGGAGGTCTGAGCGGTTAAGATCTCCAGAGAGAAGGTCCTAACGGCCAGATCTCAACAAGGGGGAGGTCTGAGTGGTTAAGATAGTCCAATGAGAAGATTACAAAGAGAGGTCCAGAGAATAGAAGGGGTTGAACCTATAAAGAGGTCTAGCTGAAAGGAGGTTTGGGTGAGAGGGGAAAACCCAAGGGAGGGTATCTCCAAAAGAGGAGAAGGTCCAAGGTAAGGGAACCAAAGAGAGGAACTCAAGAGAAGTCCAAAGGGAGGAAAGAAAAGAAGAAGAGAAAATCAAGAAGATGAGATGGATCTGGTCATCAAGAGATGTCCAACAGAAGGAGGGTCTGGGCATAAGAGAAATGTCCAGCGAGAGGAAGGTCTAGAGAAGGAGATGAAGACTTAGAGGGAAAAGTTAGCCTAGAGGACAAACAAGGCCCACAAAGAAAGAAGGCTAAAAGCCAAAGAATAGCAATAACTCCAGATCAACCAAAAAGGGATTAATTGAAGTTTGATTAGTTCAATTTAAATCTCCAAATTTTTAAAATATCAGGTTAAGCTTTGAATTCTCAACAAAACCAAATGGTTACTTTTATTTTTGAGAACTGGGCAAGAACCTTAAGACAGGCGGGACGTTAGAACCGTGGACATGGCTATTCAAATAGTTTTAACCCTGCAGGGGTGTACATCTTTACCCACATGACTTAGTTAGCCCGTAAGCCTCCAGAATAATAGCTGGCCTTTGGTATGCCGGCCGGGTAAACTAAGATTTGGTATTTTTTAGCAAGTTGACACTATTGAGTTGGACTACCCATGTGTGGCAGATCCAGCTTAGTTCAAGTTACTAATAGAACCTGCCAACCAGGGGCCCACATGTTGTGCCGGGAATGCCGACCCGATCGACAAAAATTAAATGACAGAAAGTAGAATAGTATGCTATATTCGGAGGCATCTGGAGGCTTACAGGCTAACAAGTCATGTGGGTAAAGTAGTACACCCCTGCAGGGTATAAATCTATTCGAATACCGTGTCCACGGTTATGGACGACCACTTGAGTTACATGGTTGCTATTGTTAGACTTGGAATTAAAATTGTGGTTATAACTTGGTATTTCGTCATGAATGGGATGTTCATGTGTGTTGTTGTATCAAAGTGGACAGCCACTTTGTTATTTGTATGATTCATTTGTTATTCAATTTACTACTTATTCACATGCTTTACTTCTACTTCAAATCTGATTTTAAAATCCAGGGTTAGCTGTTCCTTGAGTCACTTACAGGTGGGCCCAAAACTTTAAATGCACAGTAAACTGCTGGATGGTCCATGGACCAGTGCACTGTTTCATAGACCGTAGGTCCATGCAATCGCTTTTTAAGTGGCCGTGTATGATCAAGGGGCCCCACATGTTAGTGCTTAATTGATATTGGAAATAAAATGAAAAACGGCACTGTTTAGTTGACCCCACCTGTCATAGGCCTTGGCTAGCTCTAGGCCGGTGAGAAAGGTCGTTAATACTTTTGTAAAATCCGAAATGAATTAGTTATAAACTGAAAATTGGTTAAACTTCAAAATTGCATAAGTAATTCATTTTAGCACCAAAATTGATGATTCAAATTTTGTTAGTTTCCATTTTAAATGTACTTTAATGTAAAAATGGATTGAACCATGTTACTGTTACATAAAATACTTTTGGCAAAATTACTTTAAGTTTAGTATTATTGTTGCACTAAAAATTGCTTTAACTTCAAAAATGCATAAGTATTTCTCTGTAACTTCAAAAAGAGTAAACTCAATTTTGTTAGAATCCTCTGTTAGTGTAGTTTATTGTAAAATAGGTTGTGAGGATGATACTGTTACTGAAAATCTTATTTTGCATGTAACTTGAGCACTATTTTCACAACTTTGAAAAATCATAGGAAATTCATCTTAGCTCCAAATGAGGTGAATCAAATTCCATTGTTCATCTCATGTGGTGCTCTTCATACCATAAAAATTTCAAGTACACCACTGCTCTGGAAATTTTCACCAAAATAATTAATTTGGATGAACAGTAACAGTAACAATTAAATTGGATTTTCTGGAAAACTGATGTTCAAACTGTCATAACTTTTGTATAGAACATCCAAATGAATTGATTCTTGTTGCTAAATTCATCTAAAATCATGCTCTACCTTCTGTGAATTTTTCATAATTTTTGGCTGAAGTTGAATGTTTGGATCTTTTTGGTGTTATTCGTTCTTATTGTGCTTTCGACTTCTTTTGCTAGGTTCTAACGATATTATTGATTGCGCGAGTGACCCTCTGTAGTAAGATAATCATCCAAAGCAAGGCAAGCAGTTTGATCATAACTGTCCCATTACTTTCAGGTCTAATACTTTGCTTTCAAATTGTATGTATGCATGCTTTTGTGTCAAAGTAATTTTCCCGATTAGAGGTAGCTATTCGTATTGCATGGTTGTCCTTAAATTGTTATCCCTTGCCACAAAACATCGCTCGTGAATTAGAGCCCGGCGATTTAATTATGCTCCCTTATTTGTCTTTTCGGTGTCATGCTTACAAATACTTAGCTACCGGTAGAATTGGGCGGTTATCAACTTAGTCGATAACTTCGATCACACAAATCATTTTTATTACTCTATGATCAGCACCTTGTGCTAAATTACTTGGAAAACTAAAAGTGCAAATGAAATGATTTAGACTTGGGCAAGTGGTTGGATGGTGGGATATAGGGTGTGTGAATGTCTTGCCCAGGTCAACAAGGACCGAACATCTTGTTTCACTAAAACCAAGCATAATTGCGTGCTAACCACATGAGAGGCATATGGAACCTCTCTTGACTTAGTACTTTGGCGTGTGTTGGCTCTGGGTCGCATGGTGGATGTGTGCGCCGTGTTGAAAAAAAGAAACTTGTGTGTGTTTGGGTGAGCAGTGGTGGAGGTTATCCACTGCAAGGAGCATCGTCCTTTTATAAGGAGGTGAGCATCTTTAATGACTCCGCATCAACATATGGGGCTTCCTCCCATATGGGCGACTCGTGGTTAATACACAATATTGAAAATGTCTCGTAGGACTTAGCCTTGCCGGCATACCAAAGGAAGTGTGCTTAATCTAGTGGCATAAGAGGCGGTCTGGCGTGTGGGTACTTTGGGACACCCCTGCAGTGTATAAACTATTCGAATAGCCTCATCCTAGGTTATGGACATGCTTGGAATTGAATTTGCAGGAGTTAGACTCAACATTTGGAATTCTTAATTAAAACTTGATATGGGTGGTATGAATGGGGAATTCATGTTATTTGTTGTGGTGGCTATTGGGTTAGTCACTTCCAGGATGTCTTATTATTATTGTTACTTGTTTATCATTGTTTTTATCAAATAAAATCAGATTGTGAAATTACTTTAAATCTATTACATTATTGCAAATGAAAACTTGCTTTATGCTGAAATTGTGTCTAGAGCCTGCTCCACTTAAATAAGCTTGCATGTAGCTATTTATATAGGTCTGTTACTCTACACGTCAGTCTTGCGAGTACATTTTTGTACTCATTTGCTTTGCTTAATAAATTGTTGTAGAGGAGGAAGTTGAACCCCAAGGGTTATACTTCTGCGAGATGTGCGGTGGTTTCGACGACTAGGTCGGTGGCCCGATTGGTTGCCTTGTGGGTTAAAGGCACACTAATTTGCTTTTGTTTATCGCCATCTTATGGCACCTTGCTTCCGCTGTTATTTTAGACTCTTTAGTTGTATTTGGCCGGTCGGCCCCTTTTGTAATAACTCTATTATGTATGTCTTTAAATTGCTTAGTTGTACCTTGGATTCTATGTGTTGAATGGAATTGATGCATAATTTTTGTATGAGGTATATGTATTGCACTTCTGGGAAGTACATATACGCCGAGAGTCGTGATATTTGATTTGTAATGCTTAAATCATCTTAATGGTTAAGTATTACCAGTTAAATACCCCGGGTTCTCACAAAGCTTTTAGATGTTGAAGGATCATTTAACCACTGCACTCGTGTTGGTCCTGCCGGATATTCATAAAAATTTCAATATTTATTGTGATGCATCTCGCCTTGGTCTTGGTTGTGTTCTTATGCAAGAGGGCCGAGTTGTGGCGTATGCATCGAGGCAATTGAGGCCTCATGAGATGAATTATCCCACTCATGACCTTGAGCTTGCAGCAGTTGTTCATGCTTTGAAGATATGGCGACATTTCCTTATTGGCAATCGTTGCGAAGTCTACACCGATCATAAGAGTTTGAAGTATATCTTCACTCAAGCCGATCTGAATCTAAGGCAAAGAAGATGGCTTGAATTGATCAAGGATTATGATTTGGGACTTCATTATCATCCAGGGAAAGCTAATGTTGTTGCCGATGCCTTGAGCCGAAAATCGCAATGCAATTGTATTCCGGTTCGACCTGAAACGGAAGCCCTATGCAACGAATTTCAACGGCTGAACTTGGAGATGGTTCGCGAGGGTTTTCTCGCTGCCTTGGAAGTGAAACCTACCCTAGAGGACCAGATCAAGATGGCCCAGAAGAATGACAAGGGTATGGAAAGAATCAAGAATGAAATGAAGGCCGGCAAAGCCAAGTGTTTCTCCGAAGACCATCAAGGTGTTTTGTGGTTCGGAAAGCGATTGGTTGTGCCAAATGACGTGAAGCTTAAGGAATTAATCCTTCAAGAAGCCCATAACTCTCTTTTCTCCACTCACCTGGGAAGTTCAAAAATGTATTAAGACATGAAGCAAAAATTGTGGTGGACTCGGATGAAGCGAGAAATTGCACGCTTTGTTGCCGAGTGTGATGTATGTCAACGAGTGAAAGCCAAAAACTGATGGACAGCGGGTATGCTTCAACCCCTCCCTGTTCCCGAGTGGAAATGGGATGAAATTGGGATGGATTTTATCACCGGGCTTCCAAAGACTCAACAAGGGTATGACTCCATATGGGTAATTGTCAACCATTTGTCGAAAGTTGCTCACTTTGTTCCCGTCAAGACCACTTATTCGGGAAACCAATTGGCGGAGTTGTACATCTCCAGAATTGTATGTCTCCATGGCGTGCCAAAGATAATTGTTTCCGATCGAGGCACTCAATTCACTTCGCATTTCTGGAATTGCGTCCATGAAGCAATGGGAACTCAACTATCTTTTAGCACCGCTTACCACCTGCAAACTGGAGGCCAAACCGAGAGGGTGAATCAAATTTTGCAGGATATGTTGAGAGCTTGTGTGCTGTCCTATGCCAGGAAATGGGATAAATGCTTGCCGTTCGCGGAATTCTCCTATAATAATAGTTATCAAGCAAGCCTCCAAATGTCACCTTTTGAAGTGCTATATGGGAGAAGGTGTAGGACACCACTCAACTGGTCCGAGTCTAGGGAGAGACAATTCTTTGGACTGGACCTGATCAATGAAGCCGAAGAGCAAGTTCGTATGATCCGGGAGAGGCTATGAACGGCTCAATCTCGTCAAAAGTCTTATGGTGACCGCCGTCGATGCGAATTGAGTTTTGAGGTGGACGATCATGTTTACCTTAAAGTCTCCCCGATGAAAGGAATGCAGCGCTTTCAAGTCAAAGGCAAGTTGGCTCCTCGCTACATCGGTCCTTTCCGAATTCTAGCGAAGCGAGGATCGGTAGCCTATCAGTTGGAACTACCACCATCACTTTCAGATGTGCACAATGTATTCCATGTATCTCAACTGAAGAAGTGTCTTCGAGTCCCTACCGAAGCAACCAACTTAGAAGACCTTGATTTGCAACCCGATCTTTCTTATCGGGAGCACCCGATACGCATTCTTGAAGAAATGGAGCACAAAACAAGGAATCGCAACATCAAGTTCTTGAAGGTTCAGTGGAGCAACCATACTGAAGGTGAAGCAACTTGGGAACGTGAAGACAGGATGCGAACCGAATATCCTGACCTTTTTCCTTCTGTTTGAAGTGCCTTCGAATCAAGAAAGGAAAGGTTAAGCAAAACATTGGAAAAGAAAATGTAATAGAATTTCCTTGTAACCTTGTAAGGTATCTTAGCACTATCTTTAAAGGAAATCAAAATAACAGATGTTGTATCTTTTGTAGAACCGTCCTGTTCCAACTTCTATTCTACCCAGATCTCGGGGACGAGATCTTTTGTAAGGGGTGGAGGTTTGTAACATCCCCAAGTTAATTAATAATAATTAGTATGCATCTTATCAGCATGCATGATATTTTGGAAACATTTGCATCAATTATTGCACTTGGAAAATCTCAAACAAAGTTGAAACCCTAATTCAAAATTTAACTCCAAAAGAAAACAAGAAAAAAAATTTATGATTATCTTCTAGAAATAATTTATTCAAATACTAGAATAATTATCATGAATAAATATAATTTTTGCAAAATTTTTGGAACTTAAATTGACCCAAAGAAAATTCAAACTCAAATCAATAACCTATTCCAAGTTTGAATTTCAACTACACAAATTAAGTCATGAACAGTAAGGTTTAATAATTTTTATGGACACTAGACCATCCCAGGAACACCTCTGAATTATTTCATATTTTATAGAATTTTATTTCTATTTATAAAGCCTTGGTCAAATCTGTTGCATTTTGGTCAAATCTGAAATTCAAAGTCTGACACTATTACACCGACCGAGCCCGTTATGCATTGGTCCAGCCGAACCCACTCGCCGCACCACACCTCCTTGTGCGTCTGACCACCCGGCCCCACATGTCGGGCTCGTCCCCTTCCTTGGGCAGGCTCGCGCTCAGGAGCCACGCGCCACGTGCCCGCCGAACTCTGCGCGCCTCGTGAATGCAAACCAACGCCGTCCACCCACCGCCCTCTGCGACCAACCTAAGAGCTCTGCTAGGTCACGCTGTTTCACGCTCCGTCCTCGCCCGAGGATAATACCCCCTTGGGTGCCCCTTTCTCCTTCACTTCTCCTCCGGCTGGCCAAGGAGAGGGAGGTTTGCTCTTGCTCAGTTCTTCGGTAAATATCCTACAACCGAGTCCCCCTGCTTCTACCTTGTATACCTTTTCCATTTTCGCTCATCTAAGCCTTGGTCATTGCTTGTAGGATCCGGGGCAAACTCGTGCTCCCACTATCTCCAGAGCACGCACCAAAGGCCGCCCCCGTGCGAATATCGTCTCCAGTGAGTATTGACCTCTCTTTTGCGCGTCACTTTATGCCTCTAGGTATTAGCATCTTTTCCCATCAATCAATTTGTCGGATGCTACACATGAGCTCAAGAATTTTGGTTCTTCCCCTTCACGGCCGTGAGAGCCTCTTTTCTTCTCCGGCGACGTTCTAGTAAGGCACTACCCAATTGCTCCTGTTCACACCCTACATGGACCTCACTTAAGCTTCCTTGCCCCCTCATTGTCCTTCTCCTTGTGCAGTTTGCATCCTCCTCGTTGGACTCCGCACCACCGTCGCCATTAACGGCACTACCTTCTACTCGAGCTCCTCCGGCCTACCAGTAGCTCTGTAAGGTTCATTGAACCTCTAGGCAACTAATTCATGCATTGCTTAGCTCAATGCACTATCGGATGGACTTGGCCATTTTTGTCGTGCATGCGCCGTCGCAATCCATTATCGTGCCGCCGCTACAGCCATTCTCCGGCCAAGTTCTGGCCACCAGTCGGTCGGTCAGGCTATTAGCAACCCAGTGATACCCCTGTTTCACGCGCCCGTGGACCACCACGCTGGCAAGCCGCCGTGCAAGTGAACGGAGCGGGAGCTCTCTATGCCGGATTGGTCGACAGCTACTGTAGCTAGTCATTAGGGAATTAAACACAACGATTAGCATTCAATAATGAATCTGTGTCGGAAAAACACAGTTAACCATGTTTAGTTTTTACCTTCAGCCTATGACTAGTGGACCCCTTGGCTAGAAATTGAGGCATTAAAGTAAACCGATGGTTTTAGAGTCTATTACATATGGGCCTGGCCCCCCCTTAGTGGGCTGTGCACTTAGACCGTGAACTAGGTTCATAGGACTGGGTCCATGACAAGTAGGGCCCACTCGTCAATTAGAAATTAAAATTTGGAATTTAAATAGAATTGGTACTATACACTGGGCCCCGCCTGTCAGTGACCTTGGCTAGATCCCTCTCGGTACAAAAAGTACTAAATGCTTATAGAATTTCCAAAATGATTAATTTATGCAATGAAAAAAATTGAATAACTTCTAAAATGCATAACTAATTCATTTTAGCTCCAAAAATAGTGAAACCAATTTTGTTATTTTTAATTTTAAATGAAATATATATGAAAATAGGTTTCAACCTTTTCCCTGTCACAGAAAAAATAGTTATTGGAGATTGATCCAAAACCCATTTATTTATACACTAGAAAATGTCTTTTAACTTAAAAAATTCATAACTATTTCATCTTAACTCCAAAATAGATGAAACCAGTTTTGATAATTTTCCTTTTAAGTAAACTTTATTTTAAAATAGGTTTCAAACATGTCTCTATATCAGAGAATATAATTTTGTAAAATGATCCTTAACTCTATTATTTTTACAATAGAAAAAGGTCGATAACTTTAAAAATGTATAACTAATTCATAAAACTCCAACTGCGATAAACTCAGTTATTTTGGTCTTATAATACTATTCTCTAATTATTTATGTAATACTTTGCCTCACCACTACTCTACAAATTTTGGCTAAATAATTAAATTACATGAATTAAGACATATTGGGAACTGAGATTCAAACTATCATAACTTTCACATAGTAAATCCAAATGGAATAATTCTTTCACCTAAATTCATCTAAAATCATAATATACCTACTGTATAAATTTCATGCATTTTTGAGTATTTTGAATTTTCGGCTTATTTGGTGTTAATTGCAATATCGTTCTTTCGATAGATATCTCAACGATACAAACGTATACATGAGTGTAATCTGAGATTGAACAAGTGGTGCAACAAAGGTGCAAGCACCCTCCTCTTGAACATATTGCTCCTATTGATTTTAAAATGTTTTGTATGGTTTTAATATCGTCGATGCATGCTATTTTGAAAAGTATGTTCATGGGTAGAAGTAGTTAAATTTCCTACTTGCTGCATTGGCCCTCCTTTGAATGTTGATTACCCTTTTTACCTTGAATGATTAAGGCTATATGTTATATGGGTTGTTTGCTAATTTGTAGAACGATGCTTAGCCATGCTAGTAGTTGTAGTCGATAACAGTTGATGGAGCTAGTCCATCGGCCGATGGATCGAATCGAATCATAATGAAATTTGAGGATTATATGGATTTGATTATGTTGAATTTGAGGAAAATGTCCAGACCATCATATCTGAATATTATGAACTTGTTGATGAGTTGTTGTTGTGTGTTGGACTTGGGCGGGTGATAGGGTGATGAAGGGGTAGTCCCGGATTCGCGTAGCCCCGTCTGGGTATTTGACGACCAGTCTGTGGTGTGATAAACCAAGTCTTACGTACAACCACACGCTGGGATAATGGCGAAGGCTTGGCTTAATAATTTGTTGTGTGTTAGCTATCAAAACACAATCGGATTGGCAATTGTTGTAGTTTGGTTTTAATGGCTCTCTTGTCAATCTGGTGGGGGCATGTTACACTTTTCTTTTCTTGCCCTTAAGGGTCTTTTATGCTTGCCGTGAAATCACAAGAAGGGACTTACCTACACAACGAGGTTCACCTGTAGTGCAGGCGCTTAGTCTGCTATGGGATTCTGATTCTCGGGTGGTTTGATAGTTAGGACATGACATTGTAACGGCCTCGTTATGATATATTAGTCACACTCCTACGGAAGAGTGCATGGCGACATTACAAGGTATTCATATCGTGTGGGTAAAGTTGTACACCTCTGTAGAGTTTAAATAAATCGATTTGAATAGCCGTGTCCCCGGTTATGGACATCACTTGTGGGAAAGCATGCACAGTTAGCTTTTGGGAAATTAAGTTTGGGTTATGGTTGGAAATGTTATGTCATTATGTTAGTTTGTTCTGATCTGAAATGTTATCTCGAACGGGATGTTCGCTTGTTAATTTGTTATGGAATGATTTGTGTCACGAATGGTATATTCGTGTGATGATTATACTTGGAGATTATATTGTTGGTGATCATTACTTACTGTTATACAATGTTTTCTAAGTGTTTTAAAAATTGCAATTTGAATCTATATTGTTTATCTAATTGCAAAACTTGCTTTATGCTGAAAATTGACTAGTGTAGTAGCCTTCCTTTGACACTTACATGCATCCTTATTTTTCTTGAAAAGTCTCGCGAGTACAACTTTGTACTTAAAAATTGTCTATTGTTCAGGTGAGAAGCCATTCGAATTGGGTAAAGTACTTCAGACGCTACGACTTTAATCCTAGTTGGTTGCTTGTGGGATGGTGGGCATGCCAACTTGGTTATTCTCTTTTTATTTTAAGTTTGTCTTCTGTTGCGATTTATCATTTGATAATTACTTTTGGCCGATTGGCCCTCTTATGCGAACTTGTACATTATGTTTCTATTCAATGATGTTGTTTTTACATTTCCTTTATTCTTGTATATTGTGTATGGATGTGAATACAATATTGTGTTTGGATATGTGCATGTTAGTCACTGATCCTTGAGAGCTAACATGAGACACCTATCCGGGTACTCGGAATCGTTTTCGTTTCATGTCAAGTATTGTGCTCTTTCAGCGTAATTAATTAGCTTGACACAGATCCGATCTCGGGGTCCCCACACGATAGCACCGCAAGGTGCAGGCGGTACTACCGGGTTGGCGCTGAAGAAAACTCCCAGAGAGAGTTTCAAGGATGTAAGCAACAGAGGCAAGTCCAAGTGGACACAGTGGTGTTCAAACTACACAGAGAGGGAGTTCAACGGATTTGAGAAAGGTTTGGACATGGAGAGGTCTAAACCTGGGGAGGAACCACAGAGGGAGTGTATATCAGGGAGGGCACAAACACTTGGGGAGGTTTAGACCTAAGGAGGTCCGGCCTAAAGATGGACAGAACCTGGACAAAAAAAAAGGAAGATCACCAAAACTCCAACAACTCAACAAACCACCAAGAGATTTTAGTTGAAGTTTGAGTTAGTCAACATAAATCCATTATGAAATTCCAAGTTAAGCTTTGAATTCTCATCAAAACAAAATGGTTCTTTTTATTTTGAAATCTTCAAAAAGGATCGGAAAAATCAGGGTGTTACAAACCTAACCCCCTTAAGGGAATCTCGACCCCGAGATTCAAGCTTGGCCAGCAAAGAGGTATGGATAGTTTGTCTTAAGGTCTTCTTCCTTCTCCCACGTGGTTTCACTTTTAGGGTGGTGACTCCGCTACACTTTGTAGGTTCGAAGGATCTTGCTTCTGGTGACACGCTCCACAACATCCAAAATTTTGATTGGTCTCTCCACATAAGTGAGGTCTTCTTGAAGATCAATACTTTCCAGGAAAGTGTGGTCTTCTGGCACTCGAAGGCACTTCCTTAGCTGGGACACATGAAAAACATTATGTACCGCTGACAATGCTGCTGGTAGCTCCAATTGATAAGCTACTTCACCTTGCCTTGCCGAAATCTTATATGGTCCAACAAATCTGGGTGCCAGCTTTCCTCTAGTTCGAAATCTCCTAACTCCTTTGAGTGGAGTTACCCTGAGGTACACAAAATCTCCAACTTCAAAAGACAAGTCCCATCGATGAGTGTTGGCATAGCTCTTTTGTCAGGACTAAGCTACTCTTAAGCGCTCTCTTATGAGCTTCACCTTTTCTTCAGCTTCTTTGATGACATCAGGCCCATAAAATTGGCGCTCACCCACTTGATCCCATAGGAGAGGGGTTCTACATTGTCTCCCATACAGAGCTTCAAATGGGGACATCTCCAAACTAGCTTGGTAACTATTATTGTAGGAGAACTCAGCATAGGGGAGGTTTTTGTCCCAACTTTTCCTATAGTCCAAAGCACAAGCTCGAAGCATGTCCTCAAGAACTTGATTCACCCTCTCGGTTTGTTCATCAGTCTGAGGGTGATAAGCTATACTAAAATTAAGTATTGTCCCCAAGGCTTCATGGAGACCTTCCCAAAATCTTGAGGTGAATTGGGAACCTCTATCAGACACTATACTCTTGGGTACACCATGTAGGCAGACAATTCGGGCTAGGTATAATTCAGCCAACTTGCTGCTTTGGTAGGTGGTCTTGACAGGAATAAAATGTACCACTTTGGTCAAACGATCCACGATAACCCAAATGGAGTCATAGCCCGATTGGGCCCTTGGCAAACCAGTGATAAAGTTCGTGCCGATTTGCTCCCATTTCCACTCGGGAATGGGCAAAGGCTGAAAGCAAACCAGCAGGCCTTTGGTGCTCGGCCTTGACCCTTTGGCATACATCACATCGTGCCACAAACTCAGCTATTTCTCTCTTCATGCCAACCCACCAATATCTTTCTTTGAGGTCCTGGTACCTCTTGGTACTCCCTGGATGAATGGAGTTGCTTTATGTCTTGATAGTTTGGCACACATAACCTGTTGCCGAACCATAAAATCCCTTGTTCGTCCTCTAAAAATCCAGGAGCTTTCTCACTTTTCAAGTTGTCTTTAATCATTTGAAGGTCCTCATCCTTAACCTGGTTCTCTCAGATTTGCTTTTGGATGGTGGGTTCAACCCCCAGGGCATGTATACTACCTTGATCAACAATGTCTAGGTTTAGACGTCTCATCTCTTCATACAGTTTGGGCTGATTTTCTTGGACCAATAAGAGGTTGCAATATCTCTTGCGGCTCAAGGCATCAGCCACCACATTTGCTTTACCTGGGTGGTAATGAATCCCAAGATCATAATCTTTGATGAGTTCCAACCATCTCCTCTGTCTAAGGTTGAGGTCGGCTTGGGTGAAGATGTACTTTAAGCTTTTATGGTCTATAAAGACCTCGCAGCGATTACCAATAAGGTAATGGCGCCAGATTTTTAGAGCATGCACCACGGCTGCTAATTCCAAATCATGAGTGGGGTAGTTAGCCTCATAGGGCTTTAGTTGCTAAGAGGCATAAGCTACCACCCGACCTTCCTGAATCAAAACACAGCCTAGGCCCTGCCTAGAGGCATCACAAAAGACCTCAAAATCTTTCCGAATATCAGGCAAGATTAATACAGGAGCAGAGGTTAATCTTTTCTTTAACTCTTGAACACTCTGCTCACAAGTTGAGGTCCAAACATACCTGGTTTCCTTCTTAAGTAATTGGGTGAGAGGTCTTGCTATCTTCGAAAGCCTTCAATAAACCTACGGTAATATCCTGTCATGCCAAGAAAGCTTTTTATTTGAGGCACTGATTTGGGTGGCTTCGAATCTAGCACATCTTAAACTTTACTAGGGTTAACTGCCACACCTGCTGCCGACATGACATGGCCCAAAAAGGTGACCTCTTTCAACCAAAAGTCACACTTCTCAAATTTTGCATAGAGCTGGTGGTCCCTGAGATTATCTAGGACCAACTGAAGGTGACCTTCATGCTCTTCCTCAGTCTTAGAGTACACAAGAATATTATCTATGAAAACAATGACAAACTTATCTAAGTACTCCATAAATACTTTATTCATCAAGTTCATAAAATATGCAAGGGCATTGATTAATCCAAAGGACATGACTGTGTACTCATAAAGTCCGTACCGAGTTGAGAATGCTGTTTTTGGGATGTCCTCTTGTCGAATCTTCAGTTGGTGATAACCTGACCTTAGGTTGATCTTGGAGAAAACTGCTGCTCCTTTAAGTTGATCAAATAAGTCATCGATCCTGAGTAAAAGATACTTATTCTTGATGGTAACATCATTGAGAGCTCAATAATGCACACACATACATTGTGTACCATCCTTCTTTGCCACAAAGATCACAGGAGCTCCCCAAGGAGAGGAACTCGGCCTCACAAAACCTTTACTTTGCATTTCTTCAATTTGTTGTTTCAACTCAACTAGATCATTAACAGGCAATCTATAGGGCCTCTTGGAAATAGGTGCTGTCCCTGGGACTAAGTTAATAACAAACTCCAAATCTCTGTCCGAAGGCATTCCAGGTAATTCACTAGGGAACACATCTGGGCATTCCCTCACCACAGGGAGGTCTTCCGATTTCACTTCTTTTAAACAAGCCAAGCTAGGACCTACCCTAGGGGAGGTCTCAGGGCTAAATTCAACTTGTATCCCTTGTTCATTGGTGAGTACAATGGACTTGTTGGCAGAATTAATTTGGCCTTAGTTCTTGGATAACCAGTCCATTCCAAGGATCATATCTAACCCTTGGGAGTGCAGGACTATCAAATCTGCATAGAAAGCATTGAACTCCATTTTATGAAATTCAGGCACAGAAAGAAAATCAATACCAAAGACCCAGAATGGACTACTAGTGTTCCCTACTTCATTTCTAGTTGCATTTGGAATCCTTCTGAGCCGGTGTGAAACTTTCTAAAACGACGCGTACCCTAAACTCCACTTTATGAAATCGAGGCACAGAAAGAAAATCAATACCAAACACGCAAAATGGATTTTTGGTGTGCCCACGTCATTTCTAGGTGCATTTGCAATCCTTCTGAGCCGGCGTGAAACTTTCCAAAACAACGCGTGCCCGGAGCTCCACTTTATAAAATCGAGGTACGAAAAGAAAAGAAATACCAAATACCCATAATAGATTTGTAATGTGCCCTACGTCATTTCTACGTGCATTTAGAATAATTTCGAGTCATTGTCAAACTTTCCAGAACAACGCGTACCCTGAGCTCCACTTTATGAAATCGAGGTACAGAAAGAAAATCAATACAAAACACCCATAATGGACTTCTAGTGTGCACTAAGTCATTTCTTGTTGCATTTGGAATAATGTCGAGCAGGTGTCAAACTTTTCAGAACGACGGGTACCCTAAGCTCCACTTTGTGAAATCGAGGTACGGAAAAAAAAAATCAATACAAACACCCAAAATGGACTTCTGGTGTGCCCTACGTCATTTCTAGGTGCATTGGGAATAATTTCGAGCAGGTGTGAAACTTTGCGGAATGACGGGTACCCTGAGCTCCACTTCATGAAATCGAGGCACGGAAAGAAAATCGATAACAAACACCCATCATGGACTTCTAGTGTGCCCTACCTCATTTCTAGGTGCATTTAGAATCCTTCCGAGCCGGTGTGAAAGTTTCCAGAACGACGCGTACCCTAAGCTCCACTTTATAAAATTTCGCACGGAAAGAAAATAAATACAAACACGCAAAATGGACTTTTAGTGTACGCTACCTCGTTTCTCGGTCCATTTGGAATCCTTTTGAGCCAGTGTGAAACTTTCCAAAACGACGCGTACCCTAAGCTCCATTTTATGAAATGAAGGCAGGGCAAGAAAATTCTTACCAAATAACCATAATGGACATCAAGTGTGTTCTACGTCATTTGTTGGTGCATTAGGAATCCTTCCGAGCTAGTGTCAAACTTTCCAGAATGATGGGGACCCTCAGCTCCACTTTATGAAATCGAGGGACGGAAAGAAAATCAATACAAACACCCAAAATGGACTTTTGGTGTACCCTACGTCATTTCTAGGTGCATTTGGAATCCTTCCGAGCCGGTGTGAAACTTTCTAGAACAACGCGTAACTTGAGCTCCACTTTATAAAATCAAGGTACAAAAAGAAAATCAATACTAAACACTCATAATGGACTTCTAGTGTGCCCTACGTCATTTCTTGTTGCATTTGGAATAATTGCGAGCAGATGTCAAACTTTCCAGAACGACGGGTACTCGGAGCTCCACTTTATGAAATCGAGGCATGGACAGAAAATCAATACCAAACACCCATAATGGACTTCTAGTGTGCCCTACGTCATTTATACGTGCATTTGGAATAATTCTGAGCAGCTGTGAATCTTTGCCGAACGACGGGTACACTGAGCTCCACTTTACGAAATCGAGGCACAGAAAGAAAATTAATAACAAACACGCATAATGGACTTCTAGTGTGCCCTACGTCATTTCTATGTGTGTTGGAAATCGTTCTGAGTCGGTGTCAAACATTCTAGAACGACCCGTACCCTGAGCTCCAGTTTGAGAAATCGAGGCACGGAAAGAAAATCTATACCAAACATCCTTAATAGAATTCTAATGTGCCCTACGTCATTTATATGTGCATTTGGAATAATTCCGAGCAGGTATGAAACTTTCCAGAATGACGGGACTTCTATTATGCCCTACGTCATTTCTAGTTGCATTGGTAATCCTTCTGAACCGGTGTCAAACTTTCCAGAATGACGGGTACCCTGAGCTCCACTTTATGAAATCGAGGCACGGAAAGAAAATCAATTCCATACACCCGTAATGGACTTCTAGTGTGCCCTACATTATTTCTAGGTGTATTTGGAATAATTCCGAGTAGGTGCAAAACTTTACATAATGACGGGTACCCTGTGCTCTCTATGAAATCGAGGCACGGAAAGAAAATCAATACCAAACACGCATAATGGACTTCTAGTGTGCCCTACATCATTTCTAGGTGCATTGGGAATCCTTGTGAGCCGGTGTCAAACTGTTCAGAACGACGCGTACCCTGAGCTCCACTTAATGAAATCTATGCATTGAAAGAAAATCTATACCAAACACCCATAATGGATTTCTAGTGTGACCTACGTCATTTCTAGGAACATTTTGAATAATTCCGAGTAGGTGTGAAACTTTCCAGAATGACCAGGTACACTGAACTCCATTTTATGAAATTCAGGGACAGAAAGAAAATCAATACCAAAGACCCATAATAGACTACTACTGTGCCCTACCTCATTTCTAGTTGCATTTGGAATCCTTCTGAGCCGGTGTGAAACTTTCTAAAACGACGCGTACCCTAAACTCCACTTTATGAAATTGAGGCACGGAAAGAAAATCAATACCAAACACGCAAATTTTTGGTGTGCCCACGTCATTTCTAGGTGCATTTGCAATCCTTTTGAGCCGACATGAAATTTCCAGAACAACGCGTACCCGGAGCTCCACTTTATAAAATCGAGGTACGAAAAGAAAAGAAATACCAAACACCCATAAAAGATTTGTAGTGTACCCTACATCATTTCTACGTGCATTTAGAATAATTCCGAGTCATTGTCAAACTTTCCAGAACAACGCGTACCCTGAGCTCCACTTTATGAAATCGAGGCACAGAAAGAAAATCAATACTAAACACCCATAATGGACTTCTAGTGTGCACTAAGTCATTTCTTGTTGCATTTGGAATAATTCATTGCAGGTGTCAAACTTTCCAGAACGGCGGGTACCATAAGCTCCACTTTGTGAAATCGAGGTACGGAAAGAAAATCAATACAAACACCCAAAATGGACTTCTGGTGTGCCCTACATCATTTCTAGGTGCATTTGGAATAATTCCAAGCCGGTGTGAAACTTTCCAGAACGACGAGTACCCAGAGCTCCACTTTGTGAAATCGAGGCACGGAAAGAAAAACAACACCAAACTCCCATAATGGACTTCTAGCGTGCTCTACCTCACTTCTAGGTGCATTTGGAATCCTTCCGAGCCGGTGTGAAACTTTCCGGAACAACGCGTACTCTAAGCTCCACTTTATAAAATCGAGGCACGAAAACAAAATCTACACCAAATAACCATAATGGACTTCTAGTGTGCCCTACGTTATTTCTAGGTGTATTTGGAATCCTTCCGAGCTGGTGTGAAACTTTCCAGAACCGTACACTGAGCTCCAATTTATGAAATCAAGGCACGGAATTTTTGGTGTGCCCTACGTCATTTCTAGGTGCATTTGGTATAATTCTGGGCAGGTGTAAAACTTTACGGAATGACTGGTACGATGAGCTCCACTTTATGAAATCGAGGCACGGAAAGAAAATTAATGCAAACACCCAAAATGGACTTCTTGTGTGCCCTAAGTCATTTCTAGGTGCATTTGGAATAATTCCGAGCAGGTGTGCAACTTTGTTGAACGACGGGTATCCCGAGCTCCACTTTATGAAATTGAGGCACAGAAAAGCAATCAATACCAGACACCCATAATGGACTACTAGTGTGCCCTACCTCATTTCTAGGTGCATTTGGAATCCTTCTGAGCCGGTGTGAAACTTTGAAGAATGACGCGTACCCTAAGCTCTACTTTGTGAAATCGAGGTACGCAAAGAAAATTAATTCCAAACACCCAAAATGGACTTCTAGTGTGCCCTACGTCATTTCTAGGTGCATTGGGAATAATTTCGAACAGGTGTGAAACTTTGTGGAATGACGGGTACCCTAAGCTCCAGTTTATGAAATCGAGGCATGGAAAGAAAATCGATAACAAACACCCATCATGGACTTCCAGTGTGCCCTACCTCATTTCTAGGTGCATTTAGAATCCTTCCGAGCCGGTGTGAAAGTTTCCAGAACGACGCGTACCCTAAGCTCCACTTTATAAAATTTCGCACGGAAAGAAAATCAATACAAACACGTAAAATGGACTTTTAGTGTGCGCTACCTCGTTTCTAGGTCCATTTGGAATCCTTCCGAGCCAGTGTGAAACTTTCCAAAATGACGCGTACCTTAAGCTCCATTTTATGAAATCGAGGCACGGAAAGAAAATTCTTACCAAATAACCATAATGGACTTCAAGTGTGCTCTACGTCATTTGTTGCTGCATTAGGAATCCTTCTGAGCTGGTGTCAAACTTTCCAGAATGATGGGCACCATCAGCTCCACTTTATGAAATCGAGGGACGGAAAGAAAATCAATACAAACACCTGAAATGGACTTCTGGTGTACCCTACGTCATTTCTAGGTACATTTGAAATCCTTCCGAACCGGTGTGAAACTTTCTAGAACGACGCGTAACTTGAGCTCCACTTTATGAAATCGAGGCACAGAAAAAAAATCAATACTAAACACTCATAATGGTCTTCTAGTGTGCCCTACGTCATTTCTTGTTGCATTTGGAATAATTGCGAGCAGGTGTCAAACTTTCCAGAACGACGGGTACCCAGAGCTCCACTTTATAAAATCGAGGCACGGAAAGAAAATGAATACCAAGCACCCATAATGGACTTCTAGTGTGCCCTACGTCATTTCTAGGTGCACTTGGAATTATTCCGAGCAGGTGTGAAACTTTGCAGAATGACGGGTACCCTGAGCTCGCCTTTATGAAATCGAGGCACGAAAAGAAATCAATACCAAACACCCGTAATGGACTTCCAGTGTGTACTACGTCATTTCTAGGTGCATTTGGAATAATTCCGAGTAGTTGTGAATCTTTGCCGAACGACGGGTACACTAAGCTCCACTTTATGAAATCGAGGTATAGATACAAAATCATTACCAAACACCCGTAATGGACTTCTGGTGTGCCCGATGTCATTTCTAGGTGCGTTGGGAATCCTTCCGAGCCATTGTCAAACTTCCCAGAATGACGCGTACCCTGAGCAACACTTTATGAAATCGAGGCATGAAAACAAAATCAATACCAAACACCCATAATGAACTTCTAGTGTGCTCTATGTCATTTCTAGGTGCATTGGGAATCCTTTCGAGCCTGTGTCAAACTTTCGAGAATGACTTATACCTAGAGCTCCACTTTATGAAATCGATGCACGGAAATAAAATCAATGCCAAACACCCATAATGGACTTCTAGTGTGCCCTACCTCATTTCTAGGTGCATTTGGAATCCTTGTGAGCCAATTTGAAACTTTCCAGAACAACGCGTACCCTGAGCTCCACTTTATGAAATCGAGGCACGGAAAGAAAATCAAGACCAAACACTCATAATAGACTTCTTGATACGGGGGAAGCCCGATCTTCTCAATGAGGAACCGTGGATAGTTGATGTGATGTAGACGATGTCGCTAGCTAAACACTCAAGCGAATGCACGAACCCTCAACTCTTTGGAATACGCCCAAAACACACCGGATAGTTTTTCGTCGCGAGACCACGAACGACGAACGCCAGGTCCCCAATTCCCAATGGAACGATTGACCTTGAATTGCTGAACAAACAATGGATCGCCTAGTCCTCTCTCAAAGTCCTCGCATGAACTCTGGATTTGAAAGAACAAGCAATAGCTATGTTTCAATCCTATGCATAAACTGGTCTAATGGTTACAAGGGAGGGGCAAGGGTACTTAAAGCGCCCTCCTTGACTCACGCACGGCCTAGGGCCGGCTGGACATGCCGAATCAAACACCAATTCGGCTAAGACCCAAAAGACACACAAAAAGGAAAACCTAGTTTTGAAACCGTCACATTTTTTCGGCCATAGCGGCGCGACCGTGAGTTTTATGAAGCTAGGGCTAGATCCCTTACGTGGGCCTTGGAATAAGCTTTCCAACAAGACCAAAAACACCCCAATCGGACTCCGTATGTGAAAGTTATGGCCTTTTTATTTTGGGCCTATTGGGTTGTCCCGAACCGAATCCGAATTGAATTCTGAGTTGATTCCGAGTTTGAATTTGGTTGGGCTTGTGGAAGCTCCGAATTGGCCTTGGATTCTTGGGCTTCTCTCCCCTTGCTTGACCCAGATGAGCTTCTCCTCCATTGCTTCGGCTCCGGCCTCCCTCTCCTCCCTCTCGGTTCCAAAGGCTTCACAATGTTCAAACCTGAGAATGCACAAAACATTTGCATGAGGTAGTACCCAACTCCCATCAATGACAATAGAAGATTCATTAAAAAACAAAAGCACCTGTTGATTTAGAAGTTTAGGTCTTGCTCTAGTAAGTGGACCAACATGCACTTCTGCACTTGTACTACTTGTAGCTTCACTTAGTGCTTCCATCTCAGTATGTGCATCACCACTAATAGGAGAAGATGTATAAGTGTTGATTTAGAAGTTTAGGTCTTGCTCTAGTAAGTGGACCAACATTGAGCCTGGAATGCTACTAAAATTAAATTAAACAAAACTAAACTAAGACAAATTACCAAATTTTCGGCAGAACCTCCTTTGTATATTTAACTATACCGAGGTTCCAACAATTAATCACAGCAATTAACACTAAACTCAATATTCAAGTTCATTCAGGTATGCAAGATAACCTAATAAACATAAACAAAACTTGCTATTCTCCTTATTACAATTAATCTAAAATTTAAGACCATCCGTAAGTGATTCACAAGTAGTTTACTTATTATTGGAATAAAATCTATATAGCAACCGCCTTAAGGATGAGTGATATTGAGTGCATCCAAACATCTACTCCCTCCCATGCATGCCGTTCTTGCCATTGTACCTAAAACATATCAAAGCAAGGGTGAGCCCAAAGACTCAAAGAAGTATCAACAAGGCTAAAGCTAAAAATCACCATCATTGCATCAATATTCCAAATTAAACATGACACTTAACATAGCTTTCATGCTTATGCAATGCACCATGCAATGCACCTTTTAAACTTTATCTCTTTTGCATTTTATCGTGTGCGAGGTATACATCCGTCGATGTATACCCTTGCTTATGCACTCGCATAGGGACCAAGAGCCTATACTCCACAAGTATAGGGACCTTTGCCCACCATCATCATGATGGGGACCTCTTTATTCATTGCCCACATTCTACGAATGTGGGGATTTCAAGCCCGCCATTTACATGACGGGACCTCAACTATTCATACTTGGTCACCACGTGACCAAGACTCAATCATGCTTACTACATGCATATGTACAATGACATCATCTTCCAAACATATGAATTCAACGTGTACATAATAACATGTAAGCATTAACAACATACACAGAAAGCTTTAACCATAACTTGCATTTACCAAGATATATTGTAATTCATCACATTAACATCCATGCATGGCTATTACGAACAAAACACAATCAATCTCAAAAACAATCATAATTATTCTACAACCCTAATACTTGCCTCAACCGTGCGAGAACGGTGGACGCCAAGAGGGCGCCGCCCACGGATCACGCTCCCACCTGAACAAAATGATAACCCAAACTAAGACAAGCATACTGGACCAAAAGCATAAATAAGAACACAATTGAACTCGCTAAATTCCCAAGCGTTTCCAATCTTCCAATTTCTACCGATCGATTTGGTGTTCACTGCAGACAGTCAACTTCTAAAATACATAACTTTCTGCTCAGGAGTCTAAATAAGATGTTCTAATACTTTCTCGAAAGATAATTAAATTAACTAAATAAACTTAGTTGGGGAGCCCTTCTGACTCTGCCATTTACTGCCCCTACCAAGCCAATCTACAGAACATCAATTATCACATCGGGTTCTCTGGACAGTACACTTAAAGTATCATAACTTTTGCTACGAAAGTCCAATTCTTACGTTCTTTAGCTTTCTGGAAAGGAGAGGAAATTACCCATCTTTTTTAGTATAACGAGATCCTCTGATTTCATTTTTAACTAATAGATTAACTCAGATATCTACAGACTATCAAGATGTTGACAGATTAACAGGACAGCGCCACTAAACAATTCATAACTTTCTAACCGTTAATCGGATTTGGGCGTTCTTAGCGGCCACGGAAAGCTAATGACATAACCCAACTATCTCTAAGAGGGTGGATCCCCAGATTCTGCTTCTAAGGACATGAAATCCGCGGATCAAACTACTGGACAAAACGCGATCTAGATAACCGACTTTGCTAAAACAACTAATTAAGCATCTACTCAAGGAGAAACAGCGATTACCCTTGACGACACGATGAAGGCCCTGCTGAGAACAACGATGATCGGTCGCCTACGATCTCTCCCCTTCCTCTCTTCTTCCTCCTCTTCCTCTTCTTCTTGATCAGCAGCAGGGAGCACCGACGGTGAGGAAGGGAGGCACCACCATGGAGGAGAGGGGCATGCTACAGTAGTCGTGCTACAGTGGGGGGTACTTTAGCTACAGTCTTGCTAGGGTTTCCCCTTCCTTTTATTGGTGGTCGGCCTCATGGGCCTCTGGGCCAAGGCCCGAGGCCCAAGTTGTCAAGAACTCTGAAAACCCCTTTTTATGTCTAATTTCTCTTTTGAACGCTTTCTTTCGTAGAATAAATCAGAGTATTACATTAAAACCCCCTCTTTCTCCTGTTCAATTGCTTTGCTAAAAGAAACATTCTCCCGATTTAATTATTCTCTCCCGATTTATTTATTCTCTCCGATTTAATTTTTGGGGTATTACATTCTACCCTCCTTAAAATGTAATTCAATTCAATTCTATTCAACCTCAACACCAAAGAATAACCACTTTGCTAAAAGATTTACTAACATTACTATGTACCGCCGTGAATAACTTTGGATAATGCTCACAAGATGCGAGACTCCAATTCCCAAGTCGCCTCTCTCTGACTAATGGGACAAAGGCACCTTGACACAAACTAACGACTTGTGCCTCAAAGACTCGCTCGACCTCTCTAACAACGCACAGGATGCTACTCAAAGGTCAACGGCTCCCGCGAAACATCAAACTTCGGACCTCTCTGGTACTCACTCAGCACTGGAACAAACAAGACGATGTGTACTCCGCGCATGGACTCAATATGGTCCTAACGTTTTGCCAACTTCAAACTTCCCACAACTTCCAGAAACAAACCAATGTACCTTGGGATATCCTTCCCTTTGGTACCAAACCACAGAATTTGTGCATAAGCATATGGAACGCTCATTCTATCTTCAATCGATCTCTTCATCCTAACCAGGAGGGTCTTCGTTAAGCAGGGACGTGCAATACAACTTATTTTAATCGACTATAAAAATCAGATTCAACTGAAATCAAAGGATTCACAATGCAATTCCAACTTCCCTCAAAACACTCAAATCCAAAATCGAAGATTCCCCATGAAAACCTTTTCACAATCCAACTAGACAGTTTGAAATTAAACTCCACATAAGCCAAAAGAAATCACTCGAGTGCTCAAATCAACTACTTCATTTTTTTTCCTGAACTGGAAAGAACCACCTCGCCAACATGGAGTCAACTCAAATTGTACATGATCTCCATCATGAAAACCCAACTCAACTAGAACTAATAGATCATTTCTCTACTCGAGAAAACCTTCTTTTCTCAGATGTTCTTTTAAGGGATAAATCCTTTCCCAAATCATGGGTGTCCAGAATTATCACACTAACTCCTTCCTCTTAACTGACAATCCCAAAACGATCCTCAAACCGAAAGAACAACCATGCTTATTTAGAGGGACTCTACTAATCCACCAAAAGGATTCTCTTGTCCACTCCTATACCAAAGGAAATTATATTGACAAATGGTTTCCAACACCTCAATAAAGACTTTTCACCCACAACCACATCATCTCATTCTCATAAAGATAATCAACTTCAAATCCTCAAAGACACATACTCATTTACCTTACCCAAAGTATTCTATCAAGATCAACACACTATTTAAAATTCGCTTCTGTTCATCTACCTCTACACATAATATTGGGTCTCCAAGGTCCTAGCATAATAATGCAAAGCTTAAATTCAACCTCCAAGTCTTCTGCCATGAATTTCTGGTATAATTGATAGGAAAACCTCATATTCCTTTACTAAAATTTCACACAACTCAACAATAACCTCAATTATTATTATCAACATTCCTCACTAATCAAGTAACCGCCCAAGATGATTTATTTCACCAATATTAGATCTCCTCTAATCCACACCAATCCAATTCAGATACATAACCACAGTATACCCATTCGCAATACTCTAACTGGTTGACCAAGATTCAAACATTCTCAATCACTAACATCGATAAATAAATAAATTCTTGACCAAGTTATCCTTAGAGATAATCTAACCCCATAGGGTTACTCATCGAGGCCAATCATACTTGACAATATCTCAACAATTCCTCGCTATCCCATTAATTAGCACAACGCTTAAGTTTCTCCACACCGCTACTCTAATTAAACTTCACCATCATAACTCTTCTACACAATATTACTAAGTATCCAATTGCGATACTCTAATACATTTATCAAGAGTCCATACTTTCGATAATCCTAACATGGGCAAAGGTTATTGGATCATAATTCGCCATAGGTTCTACTAGTTGTAACACTAATCAATTTTATTTCATCGACAAACATCCCTTTTAAATAGAACTCCCTCCAGGTGTTATAGGTCAAAACCAATTCACTGTCTTCTGTACTTCAAATAGGTTGGTTCCCAAAATCTCACCACTACCAAATACTTGTCCACCAACAACCAGTCGCTATATTACACTTTAGAAGACTTGGCAACATAAGTTGGTTAATTTCTTTCTCAAAAGGAAGGAACAAACCAAAAACATGTTCCAACGCACAAGAAAACGTTGCTCCTCGGAGGGAGCATGAGACCAAGAAGAACAATCAAATAGCAATGACCTCGGAAAGCAAAATACGAGTCCACAGTTGAGGGCACATGTCCCACAAGAAGGAATATCAAACGTCCATAAATCAAGATAAAACATTATTATTGAAACTCAAGAAACTCTTAAGCTGTAACCACAGAAAAGGTGCAGATTACAATTCTTAACTCTAACCTCAAATGCTTATGATACACATCTTCCGTTAACAAAGAAAGCAATTTTCTTTGATTACAACATTACTTGCTAATCCAAACAAGAAATGCCTATAAAACCAAATAACATTAATCACTTAGGTACCAAACGGAACCTTCCCATACGTCACTTTGCTCAATTAATTCCATCTACTACGTAAATCATGAACTCCCAAAAGACCACGAATGCAAACTCCAAACATTTCCTTTAACTGATATTACGCAAGGCAATTAACTTCCTTTCTCTCTAGAAGAATTATCACCACTACAACGAGTCAGAATCCCTTGTGGATAATCTTGCTAACATCAAGAATAAGCTACTCTTAACAAGATTCGCTATCGTCAACTCTTCCTTTATAAAGCCCCCAAAGACTCACCAAAATGTTACATACCCCTTTGTTACCTCATCCTCAATTGAGTGTATACCCAATTCTTTCACTCTCACTACAACAACCACTTTATTTTAGAGGGAAACTACTACACAATTTAAAAGGTTATTCCAAAACCCTTTCATCAAAGACAAACTATTATTCGATAGTTCTACCATCATGTAAACATTGTTCATCCATTAAATCCCATCAGCTTATCTCTTAGTGATGCTCGACACCAAACTTCAATAGACAATAATTGCACCTAGCAATTACATATAATCACTAAGTATCCACCAAAGGTTACTCCAAGATTAATATCCACTAAGACAATAATCTAACTCCTTTTGATCCATTGAGACCTGTTAATCCAATTTACCAAAGAAGTTTACCAAATGTATCGCTACTAATGATCAACTCAATTCATCAATGTTCCACACCTCTTATTAACTCTATTGATTACAATTAGGTATAGCTATACTCTTAATCACGGCTCGTCAAGAACTACTACAAGTCACTTTCAAATTTATCAACTTTCCTTTCAAGGATCTTAGTTAAGATCGATCATGCACACACTGCAGTCTTAACCTGATGATCCATATCATATCCATTAATTGCTTTGATTATAACCTCTCACTTAACCAAGACAAAACATCGCTAAAGCCTTTAACATCTTCTTTCATAAAAGAGAACCATCAATCTTCAACACTCAAAATACCTAAGAGAGATACATTGAGTCAAAGCTTCCACGCATTAAAGGACTTGCTAAAGGAAACTTTCATTATCCAAATCATCAAGCGAAATAAATGGATCAAACTTTTCCAATAAGGAAGACAAATCTCCAATACGAAGGTCAAACTTGACAATTAACCAAGTTCACCAGCCACAAGAATAACTCATCGGTTGGGAAAACATTGATTGCTTTATAGGGCAACTTAAACCAATGGGAGCACAGCAACGTCTCTCAAAGAATCCCATCAACTGGAATGGACTACTAATCCAAGAGAAGTTCATCAGCCACAACTAGATAAGAGTTGACCAAATTCAAATTTCAAGGAAGAGAACAACTCTTCCAAATATACTCGCTACAACGCCTGTACTACAATATCCAGTGTGGACACTTCGCTATTCCTATACCACGAACGGTGGTGTAACCTGGTACAGCCCAGGACCACAACCACGACCTCCACCTCTCAACGTGGGTTATCCCCACACATATAACCATAGTATTATAATATAGATATATCATATCATCTCATAATAGGAATCATCAATACAACTCAACGGAAGCGTAAATGCAATGCAAACCCAAAACCCACCTACTGTGCTTAGTGTGTCAAAATTAATGTTTCATTAACCACGGACCTACAGCCCACTCTGATACCAACTGTAACACCCCAGCTCAACATTGAGCCTGGAATGCTACTAAAATTAAATTAAACAAAACTAAACTAAGGCAAATTACCAAATTTTCGGCAGAACCTCCTTTGTATATTTAACTATACCGAGGTTCCAACAATTAATAACAGCAATTAACACTAAACTCAATATTCAAGTTCATTCAGGTATGCAAGATAACCTAATAAACATAAACAAAACTTGCTATTCTCCTTATTACAATTAATCTGAAATTTAAGACCATCCGTAAGTGATTCACAAGTAGTTTACTTATTATTGGAATAAAATCTATATAGCAGCCGCCTTAAGGATGAGTGATATTGAGTGCATCCAAACATCTACTCCCTCCCATGCATACTGTTATTGCCAGTTGTACCTAAAACATATCAAAGCAAGGGTGAGCCCAAAGACTCAGCAAGTATCAACAAGGCTAAAGCTAAAAAATCACTGTCATTGCATCAATATTCCAAATTAAACATTACACTTAACATTGCTTTCATGCTTATGCAATGCGACCATGCAATGCACCTTTTAAACTTTATCTCTTTTCGTATTTTACCGGTAATACGAGGTATACATCCGTCGACGTATACCCTTGCCTATGCACTCTGGCATAGGGACCAAAAGCCTATACTCCACAAGTATAGGGACCTTTGCCCATCATCATCATGATGGGGACCTCAAGCCCGTCATTTACATGACGGGGACCTCAACTATTCATACTTGGTCACCACGTGACCAAGACTCAATCATGCTTACTACATGCATATGTACAATGACATCATCTTCCAAACATATGAATTCAACGTGTACATAATAACATGTAAGCATTAACAACACACACAGGAAGCTTTAACCATAACTTGCATTTACCAAGATATATTGTAATTCATCACATTAACATCCATGCATGGCTATTACGAACAAGACACAATCAATCTCAGCAAACAATCATAATTATTCTACAACCCGAATACTTGCCTCAACCGTGCGAGAACGGTGGACGCGAAGAGGGTGCTGCCCCTGGGATCACGCTCCTACCTGAACATAATGATAACCCAAACTAAGATAAGCATACTGGACCAAAAGCATAAATAAGAACACAATTGAACTCGCTAAACTCCCAAGCGTTTCCAATCTTCCAATTTCTACCGATCGATTTGGTGTTTACTGCAGACAGTCAACTTCTAAAATACATAACTTTCTGCTCAAGAGTCCAAATAATATGTTCTAATACTTTCTGGAAATATAATTAAATTACCTAAATAAACTTAGTTGGGGAGCCCTTCTTATTCTGCCATTTACTGCCCCTACCAATCCAATCTACAGAACATCAATTATTACGTCGGGTTCTCTGGACAGTACACTAAAAGTATCATAACTTTTGCTACGAAAGTCTAATTCTTACGTTCTTTAGCTTTCTGGAAAGGTGAGGAAATTACCCATCTTTTTCATTATAACGCGATCCTCTGATTTCATATTAAACTAATAGATTAACTCAGATTTCTACAGACTATCAGAATGTTGACAGATTAACAGGACAGCACCACTAAACAATTCATAACTTTCTAACCGTTAATCGGATTTGGGCGTTCTTGGCAGCCACGGAAAGCTAATGACATAACCCAACTATCTCTAAGAGGGTGGATCCCCAGATTCTGCTTCTAAGGACATGAAATCCGCGGATCAAACTACTGGACAAAACACGATCTAGGTAACCGACTTTGCTAAAACAACTAATTAAGCATCTACTCAAGGAGAAACAGCGATTACCCTTGACGACACGATGAAGGGCCTGCTGAGAACAACGATGATCGGTCGCCTACGATCTCTCCCCTTCCTCTCTTCTTCCTCCTCTTCCTCTTCTTCTTGATCAGCAGCAGGGAGCACCGACGGCGAGGAAGGGAGGCACCACCATGGAGGAGAGGGGCGTGCTACAGTAGTCATGCTACAGTGGCGGCGGTGGTACTTTAGCTACAGTGTGGCTAGGGTTTCCCCTTCCTTTTATTGGTGGCCAGCCCCTCATGGGCCTCCTAGGCCAAGGCCCGAGGCCCAAGTTACCGAAGAACTGCAGAAACCCCCCTTTTTTATGTCTAATTTCTCTTTTGAACGCTTTCTTTCGTAGAATAAATCGGAGTATTACATTAAAACCCCCTCTTTCTCCTGTTCATTCGCTTTGCTAAAAGAAACATTCTCCCAATTTAATTATTCTCTCCCGATTTATTTATTCTTTCCCGATTTAATTTTTGGGGTATTACAATACATAAGAAAGCTTTAGCCATAAACATGCATTCACCAAATTCTACTCATATTCATCGCACTATCATCCATGTATGACTAATACGAGTAAACACAAGCAATCACATCAAACAATCATAATTGTGCTACAAACAGGATACTTGCCTCAACCGTGCGGAAACGGTAGACGCGAAGAGGACGCTGCCCTTGGGACCAATCCCCCACCTGAACATAATTATGAACCAAGCTAAGACAACCATACTAGACCCAAGACATAATTAATAGCTCAAACGAAAAAACCAAACTTTCAAGCGCCTTCCAAACGTCCCACTTCTAACGATCGATCTGTCCCCTCTGTGGACAGTCAACTTCTAAAAATCATATATTTCACTACAGGAGTCAAAATAATGTGTTCTAGGACTTTCTGGAATGGTAATTAAATTCCTAAACTAAAACTAGTTGGGGGGCCCTTCTGAATCGGCCATCTAAAACCCCTACCAAGCCAAATGAAAAGACATTAATTTTCACATCGGGTTCTCTAGACAGTACACTAAAACCACCATAACTTTTGCTAAGAGCGTCCAAATCTTGCATTCTTTAGCTTTCTAAAAAGGTATGGAAATTACCTACATTTTTCGTTATATCGAGATCCTCTGATTTCTTCTTTAACTAATGGCTTAATCCAGTTTTCTACAAACTGTCAGAAAACTGACAGATTAAAAGGACAGCGACACTAAAGAATTCATAAGTCACTGACCGTTAATCGGATTTGGACGTTCTTGGCGGCCATGGAAAGCTAAGGACATTACCCAACTATTTCTAAGAGATGGGATCCATGCAATCTGCATCTAAAGACATCAAAACCGCCGTTCAATCCACTGGACAAAATGAGATCTACACAACCGGTAATGCTAAAACAACTAATTAAACATCTAATCAACGGGAAACGAAGGTTACCCTCGATGATCCCCCGAAGAACACAAGAATAGCCTGCATCCTTCTCCTTTCCCCCCTTCTCTTCTTCTTTTCCTTCATCCTTCTTCCTTCTTCTTGGCCGGCCACCACGAGGCGAGCTTCCTCTTCCTCCAATTTGACTAGCGGCGGGAGGTGGAGTCCTAGGCCAGCAGCGGGAGGAGATCACCAGGGAGGGGGCGCCATGACCAGGGTGTGGCGGCCAGCAAGGAGAGAGAGGGTGGGAGGGGCGGCCAACAAGTGGAGAGGGGAGAATAGGGGTGGCGGCTAGGGTTTTGGGGGAGGGAAGTGGCGCCTCCCCCCTTGGCCGGCCACCCTCAAGGCCACATGGGCCAAGGCCCAGGCCCAGGTTGCTTCACTATCGCAGAAAACCCCCCTATCAATTGCTCCTAATTCTATTTTATATTTGGTCCTTCTCCGAAAACAATTTCTAGATAGTCCTTCTTTCAATTCAATCTAATTCTCTCCCGATAAACCTTTCGAATACTTTTGGGGTATTACAGCGCCCTCCATGACTCACGCACGGCCTAGGGCCGGTTGGGCATGCCGAGTCAAACACCAATTCGGCTAAGACCCAAAACACACACAAAAAGGAAAACCTAGTTTTAAAACCGTCACATTGTTTCGGCCATAGCGGCACGACCGTGAGTCTTATGAAGCTGGGGCTAGATCCCTTATGGAATAAGCTTTCCAACAAGACCAGGAACACCCCAATCGGACTCCGTATGTGAAAGTTATGGCCTTTTTATTTTGGGTCTATTGGGCTATCCCGAAACGAAGCCGAATTGAATTCTGAGTTGATTCGGAGTTTGAATTAGATTGGGCTTGTGGAAGCTCCGAATTGGCCTTGGATTCTTGGGCTTCTCTCCCCTTGCTTGATCCACATGAGCTTCTCCTCCATTGCTTTGGCTCTGGCCTCCCTCTCCTCCCTCTCAGTTCCAAAGGCTTCACAATGTTCAAACCTGAGAATGCACAAAACATTTGCATGAGGTAGTACCCAACTCTCATCAATGACAATAGAAGATTCATTTAGAAACAAAAGCACCTGTTGATTTAGAAGTTTAGGTCTTGCTCTAGTAAGTGGACCAACATGCACTTCTACACTTGTATTACTTGTAGCTTTACTTAGTGCTTCCATCTCAGTATGTGCATCACCACTAATAGGAGAAGATGTATAAGTGTTAGGGATGCCCTCATCACTTCTAGTGTGACCTACGTCATTTATAGGTGCATTGGGAATCCTTCCGAGTAGGTGTGAAACTTTCCAGAACGACACATACCCTGAGCTCCACTTTAGGAAATCGAGGCACGGAAAGAAAATCAATACCAAACACCCATAAGGGACTTCTAGTATGCCCTACGTCATTTCTAGGTGCATTTGAAATAATTCTGAGCAGGTGTGAAACTATCCAGAACGACTGGTACCCTGAGCTCCACTTTATGAAATCGAGGCACGGAAAGAAAATCAATAACAAACATGCACAATGGACTTCTAGTATACCCTACGTCATTTCTAGGTGAGTTGGGAATTGTTCCGAGGCGGTGTCAAACATTCCAAAACGACCCGTACCCTAAGCTCCACTTTATGAAATCGAGGCACGGAAAGAAAATCAATACCAAACACCTATAATAGACTTCTAGTGTGCACTACGTCATTTATACGTATATTTGGAATAATTCCAAGCAGGTATGAAACTATCCAGATTGACGGGTACCCTAAGCTCCACTTTATGAAATCGAGGCACGGAAAGAAAATCAATACAAACACCCAAAATGGACTTCTAGCATGCCCTACGTCATTTCTAGGTGCATTTAGAATAATTCCGAGCAGGTGTGAAACTTTGCCAAACGACGGGTATCCAGAGCTCCACTTTATGAAATCGAGGCACAGAAAGATAATCAATACCAAACACCTAAAATGGACTTTTAGTGTGCCCTATATCATTTCTAGGTGCATTGGGATTCCTTCCGAGCCAATGTCAAACTTTTGAGAACGACCCGTACCCTGAGCTCCACTTTATGAAATCGAGGCCCGGAAAGCAAATCAATAACAAACACGCATAATGGACTTCTCGTGTGCCCTACGTCATTTCTAGGTGCATTGAAAATCGTTCCGAGCTGGTGTCAAGCATTACAGAACGCCCTGTACCCTGAGCTGCACTTTATGAAATCGAGGCACGGAAATAAAATCTATACAAAACACCCATAACAGACTTCTAGTATGCCCTACGTTATTTCTACATGCATTTGGAATAATTCTGAGCAGGTGTGAAACTTTCCAGAACGACGGACGGGTACCCTGAGCTCAACTTTGTAAAATCGAGGCACAAAAAGAAAATCAATAACAAACACCCATAATGGACTTCTAGTGTGCCCTACGTCATTTCTAGGTGCATTGGGAACAATTCTGAGCAGGTGTGAAACCTTTCAGATTGACGGGTACCCTAAGCTCCACTTTATGAAATCTAGGCACGGAAAGAAAATCAATACATACACCCAAAATGGACTTCTAGCGTGCCCTACGTCATTTCTAGGTGCATTTGGAATAATTCTGAGCAGGTGTGAAACTTTGCCGAACAATGGGTATTCAGAGCTCCACTTTATGAAATCGAGGCACAAAAAGACAATCAATACCAAACACCCATAATGGACTTCTTGTGTCCCCTACCTCATTTCTAGGTGAATTTGGAATCCTTCCGAGCCGGTGTAAAACTTTGAAGAACGACGCGTACCCTAAGCTCCACTTTATGAAATCGAGGTATGGAAAGAAAAAATCAGTACCAAACGCCCATAATGGACTTCAGGTGTCTCCTACGTCATTTGTAGGTGCATTTAGAATCCTTCCGAGCCGATATGAAACTTTCTAGAATGACGCGTAACCGACTTGGATACTGTTCACGTGAATAGTAATCGGACTCGGATTACTATAGCAACTCGAATTACTATTCATCCGAGCCATGTGCTTGCGTGGGAGGCTATATAAGCCCCCCATGGCCGCACCATATAGGTGGACAAGTTAGAGTTGAAGAAAATACAGAAAAGTCACATGTTTGTGTGGCGCAAAATGAATACATGTATTTCAGAAATTGCCGTCTAGGGTTTTGTGATTGCGTGAATATTGGAGGGAGGTTGTTCTTCCAAGATCCATGATTCCTTGTGGGTCATCTCACCAATTCGTAGCATCCTCAATTGCTCACGGTTTGGTGTTGTCTTCGGGTTTGATTTTGTTTCTCTCTTTAGATTGATTCAACATCAATCAAGTATTACTTGCTTTGGAGATACACTTGTTCTTCCTTTTTACTGAACCAAGAAGGATGAAAGCTAGGATTTTGCTTCGATCAAGATTGAAATACAAGTACCGTGAAAGATCGGGCCACATTACGCATCAACTACACATTGATCCGTATCATCTGGGTATCAGAGCGATGGTTGTTCACGGTGGAGATGGTGCTACTATGATGTCTTCGGAGGAGAACTTAAGGAAGTTGAGTGCCAACGTCCTATATGAAGAGGAAGGCTACGGCGTGGATTTGACTTTCCACTCTCGCTGCAAAGTGCGGGAGAAAGTTTGTGCCATGTCGATCGACTGCGAGAGTTTAATTAATGCTGCAAGTGTAGAACTCGTTGAGAAGTTGGAATTGCCAATGATGCAGCATCCACAACCTTATGTCCTGAAGTGGTATTCTGGTGTACTCAAGATCACGAATCAAGTTAACGTATTGTTTTCATTGGGCAAATTCTCATGCGAGGTTTTGTGAGATGTTATACCCGTCACTATGGTGTCGTGTCATCTAATGTTGGGAGGACCATGGTGCGAAGAAGAAGGATGCCAACACAGAATTGGCGCACCAAGGGTTGTATCTTTACATGGAGGGGTACACCGATTTGTTTGCGTCCAATAGATGTTCTATTGATTCAAGGGGATTGGGAGAAGAAACTGCTACAAAGAAGGAACCTAGATGCAAAGAAACAACAAGAAAATGCGGAGGAGGAAAATTTTTCTTTGGCTATCCATCAAGAAGGAGAAGCTTCGAAAATTGCCTTCAAACTGGGGATAGTTTCTCTTGAAGAAAGGGAGGATGATGCGAGTAGATTATCTATAATGAATGTTTCTGATTTGTCTCATTTAACACTCGATCAAAACAATGGGCATGGCATTATCAAGGCTGCTGTAGTGCAAGAGGACGTCACACATGTTGTTCAAAACCAAGGAAAGAAATCTCCATGTATGCATGTTGTACTTGAGTAGTGCATCGAGTCAACCCACGCATATGCTTCTGCACGCATGCTGTTGGGTGTGTTTGATCCAGGAAGAGGCCATGCAGTGAATGTCAAAGAGTTTGAGTTCCTTGAGTTCGACATTGCTACTTCAGGGAAGGCCACTCGGATTTGTTTGACAAAACAGAGATCGTTTCAGCTAGGAGATTATGTCTATGTTTTATCCTTTCACCGTGCAATCCTGGATGGGGGCCACCAAGTCAACCGAAGCTAGTTCAATAAGGAGAGATGGCGCACTAGAAATTAATTTTGAAATTACTTGTAATAGGATAGTTTAATTTATTTTCAGGACTAAGAGTAGCCTAAATATCTAATTAAAATAGGAGTTTTGGCTCGGATAGTGCTCACATGAACAGTACCGACTTCTAGTGTGCCCTATGTCATTTATAGGTGCATTGGGAATCATTTCGAGTAGGTGTGAAACTTTTTAGAACGACGCGTACCTTGAGCTCGACTTTATAAAATCGAGGCACGGAAAGAAAATCAATAACAAACACCTATAAGAGACTTGTAGTGTGCCCTACGTCATCTCTAGGTGCATTTGAAATAATTCTGAGCTGGTGTGAAACTTTCCAGAACGACGGGTACACTGAGCACCACTTTATGAAATCGAGGCACGGAAAGAAAATCAATACCAAACACGCATAATGGACTTCAATTGTGCTCTACGTCACTTCTAGGTGCGTTGGGAATCCTTTCGAGCCGGTGTCAAGCATTCCAGAACGACGCAGCATGAGCTGCACTTTATGAAATCGAGGCACGGAAATAAAATCTATACCAAACATCCATGATAGACTTCTAGTGTGCCCTACATCATTTCTACGTGCATTTGGAATAATTCCGAGCAGGTGTGAAACTTTTCGGAATGACGGGTACCCCGAGCTCCACTTTGTGAAATCGAGGCACAGAAAGAAAATCAATACCAAACACCCATAATGGACTTCTAGTGCGCCCTATGTCATTTCTAGGTGCATTTAAAATAATTTCGAGCAGGTGTGAAACTTTGCAGAACGACTCGTAACCTAAGCTCCACTTTATGAAATAGAGGCACAGAAAGAAAATCAATACCAAACACCCATAAAGGACTTCTAGTGTGCCCTACATCATTTCTAGGTGCATTAGGAATCCTTTCGAGTCGGTGTCAAAGTTTCGAGAACGACGCGTACCCTGAGCTCCACTTTATGAAATCGAGGCACAGAAAGAAAATCAATACCAAACACCCATAATGGACTTCTAGGGTGCTCTAAGTCATTTTTAGGTGCTTTGGGAATCCTTTCGAGCCGGTGTCAAACTTTCGAGTGTATCCTGAGCTCCACTTTATCAAATTGAGGCACAAAAAGAAAATCAATACCAAACAACCAAAATGGACTTCTAGTGTATCCTACGTCATTTCTATGTGCATTTGGAGTAATTCCAAGCAGGTGTCAAACTTTCCAGAACGACTGGTACCACAATCTCCACTTTATGAAATCGTGGCACGGAAGGAAAATCAATACAAACACCCAAAATGGACTTCTGGTGTGCCCTACGTTATTTCTAGGTGCATTTGGAAAAATTCCGAGCAGGTGTGAAACTTTCCAGTACGATGGGTACACAGAGCTCTACTTTATGAAATCGAGACACGGAAAGAAAATCAAAACTAAACATCCATAATGGACTTGTAGTGTGCCCTACCTCATTTCTTGGTGCATTTGGAATCCTTCCAAGCTGGTGTGAAACTTTCCAGAACGACGCGTACCCTAAGCAAAACTTTATGAAATCGAGGCACGGAATGAAAATCAATACCAAACGCCCATAATGGACTTCTGGTGTGCCCTACATCATTTCTAGGGGTATTTGAAATCCTTCCAAGCCGGTATGAAACGTTCCAGAACGACGCGTACGCTGAGCTCCACTTTATGAAATCAAGGCACAGAAACAATATCAATACCAAACACCCATAATGGACTTCTAGTGTGCCTTATGTCATTTCTATGTGCATTTGGAATAATTCTGAGTAGGTGTGAAACTTTGCAGAACGACGGGTACCCTGAGCTCCACTTTATGAATTCGAGGCACGGAAAGAAAATTAATACCAAACACCCATAATGTACTTCTAGTGTGCCCTACGTCATTTCTAGGTGCATTTGGAATTATTTCGAGTAGGTTCGAAACTTTGCAGAATGACGGGTACCTTGAGCTCCACTTTATGAAATCGAGGCATGGAAAGGAAATCAGTAACAAACACCTGTTATGGACTTCTAGTGTTCCTGACGTCATTTCTAGGTGCATTGGGAATACTTCCAAGCCGGTGTCAAACTTTCCAGAACGACGCGTACCCTAAGCTCTACTTTATGAAATCGAGGCACGGAAAGCAAATCAATTCCGAACACCCATCTAATGTGCCCAACGTCACTTATAGGTGCATTTGGAATAATTCCGAGCAGTTGTGAAACTTTCGAAAACGACAAGTAACTTGAGCTCCACTTTGTGAAATCAAAGCACAAAAAGAAAATCAATACCAAACACGCATAATGGACTTCTAGTGTGCCTAATGTCCTACCTAGGTGTATTGGGAATACTTCCGAGCAGGTGTCAAACTTTCCAGAACGACGCGTACCCAGAGCTCCACGTTATGAAATTGAGGCATGGAAATAAAATCAATTCTAAACACCCAATGGACGTCTAGTGTGCCCTAAGTCATTTCTAGGTGCATTTGGAATAATTCTGAGCAGGTGTGAAACTTTCCAGAATGAGGGGTACCCTGAGCTCCACATTTTGAAATCGTGGCACGGAAATAAAATCAATACCAAACACCCATAATGGACTTCCAGTGTGCCCTACCTCATTTCTAGGTTCATTTGGAATCCTTCCGAGCCGGTATGAAACTTTCTAGAATGACGCGTACCCTGAGCTCCACTTTGTGAAATCGAGGCACGGAATGAAAATCAATACCAAACAACCATAATGGACTTCTAGTGTGCCCTACGACTTTCTAGGTGCACTTGGAATAATTTCGAGAGGGTGTGAATCTTTCCAGAACGACGGGTACCCTGAGCTCCAATTTATGGAATCGAGGCACGGAAAGAAAATCAATACAAACACCCAAAATGGACTTATGGTATGCCTTACCTCATTTCTAAGTGCATTTCGAATAACTCCGAGGAGGTGTGAAACAATCCTGAACGACGGGTACCTTGAGCTCTACTTTATGAAATCGAGGCATAGAAAGAAAATAAATACCAAACACCCATAATAGACATCTGTCATGCCCTACGTCATTTCTTTGTGCATTTGGAATCCTTTTGAGCTGGTGTGAAACTTTCCAAAACGACGCGTACCCTGATCTCCACTTTACGAAATCGAGGCACGGAAAGAAAATCAATACCAAACACCCGTAATGGACTTCTAATGTGCTTTTGGTGTGCCCTACCTCATTTCTAAGTGCATTTCGAATAATTCCGAGGAGGTGTGAAACATTCCTGAACGACGGGTACCATGAGCTCTACTTTATGAAATCGGGGCATAGAAAGAAAATAAATACCAAACACTCATAATGGACTTCTAGTGTGCCCTACGTCATTTCTATGTGCATTTGGAATCCTTCTGAGCTGGTGTGAAACTTTCCAAAACGACGTGTACCCTGAGCTCCACTTTACGAAATCGACGTGTAGTTGATGCGCAATGTGGCCCAATCTTTCACGGTACTTGTATTTCAATCTTGATCGAAGCAAAACCCTAGCATTCCTCCTTCTTGGTTCCGCAAAAAGTAAGACCAAGTGTATCTCCAAAGCAAGTAATACTTGTTTGATGTTGAATTAATCCGAAGAGAAACAAAATCAAACCCGAAGACAACACCAAACCGTGAGCAATTGAGGATGCTACGAATTGGTGAGATGATCCACAAGAAATCACGGATCTTAGAAAAACAACCTCCCTCCAATATTCACGGAATCACAAAACCCTAGACGGGAATTTCCGAAATGCATGTATTCATTTTGCGCCACACAAACATGTGACTTTTCTGTATTTTATTCAACTCTAACTTGTCCACCTCTATGGTGCGGCCATGGGGGGTTTATATAGCCTCCCACGCAAGCACAAGACTTGGAAAAATAGTAATCCGAATTGCTACAGTACTCCGTGTCCGATTACCATTCATGTGAACAGTAATCCGAGTCGGTTACTCTTCACGTGAACAGTACCCGAATAAAAAAAACCAAAAAAATAGATATTTAACCTACTCTAATTGCTAAAAATAGATTAAACTATCCTATTACAAGTAATTTCAAAATTAACTTCTTTTAAAGAACGATCCGAATTGGAATTGCTCCAATCCAAATCCATTTAGGATTCTTTGTCTTTTCTTGGTCTGATTCCCTTGCAAACTTTCCAAAATGCAAAGTCCTTGGTTCTTGTGTCTTCCCATGTCCGCTCAAGCTTCCCCTTCGGCCTACCTCCCTCTCCTTGTTCTTGGCCGAACCTTGTTCTTGTTTCTTTCTCCATTGATGCATAATAGGCTCAACTTGAGGTTTAGCATATACTTGCAACTTAGGGATGTTGACCACCGTAGTAGATGCACCTCGGGCCTCATCACCCTCCCCTTCTTGAAGCAAAACCGTCCTCGGTTTTAGTATAGTCTTTACGGCCTTCTTCTTGCTAACCACAACCAAATCACTCTTGATTTCTTCATCGGTCTTTGACAGCAAAGCATGAAATTCTCCCTTGTGCATGAAAGTATATCGGTTGGACCGTCCTTGATGTGTAGCATTCAAATCAAAGTGCCATGGACGTCCCAATAAAATATGACCAGCATGCATAGGTACCACACCACACTCCTCCTTATTGACATAACCATCAATTGTAAGTGGCACTCTCACCTTGTGTGTGATCTTGACTTTGCCGACGTTGTTGAGCCATGTGGACAATGAGAGTGATTCCACCACATCCTTGCCAATCATGTTGCTCGAACTCCTGTTATCAATAATTAGCTTACATACCTTCTATTTGATCTTGCAATCAGTTTGAAAGATATGATGTCGCTGTCCCTTCCGCACAATAACGGTGTTATCACGCTGCACCATTTGAGCCATCAAGCTAACACCTTGTGCTGGATAACAAATGAGTGGTTCCAGCTTCTTAGATTCATCGGAAGGTTCAGATTCATCGTTGTCGCTCTCCATTGCATAGCCATCATGTGTAAGCAACATTGTCTTCATGTTTGGACAATCCTTCTTCATATGACCTCGGCCCTTGCACTTGAAGCATTCAATGTTGCTAGTTCTAGCCGTAGAGAATGCACTAGAATCAGCATGTGAGACTTCTTTGCCCGCAGCACTTATAGGCTTCGAAGCTTCCTTGAATGTACTCCGACCCGGTGTAGTGGATGCAACCAGTTTGGGAGTTGATCCCACATCTCCGTCATGCGAAGTTGCACGCCTCCAAGTGCTATGAGTGGTACGACCACACCTTGCTTGAGTGTCCTTCACCCATTGTTCAGCATGCTCCACTTGATGAAGTAATTCTTGCACGGTGTTGTATTGCATTAAATCAACACGGTTCCGCACATCTTCATTCAGCCCCTCAAACAAACGTGTCATGGTCGCCTCCGCCGACTCACGCACACTTGTATGGATCATGAGCACTTACATCTCTTGATAGTACTCGCTCACCGTCTTAGCACCCTAAGTAAGTCGTCGTAGCTTTGTATGCAGCGTCCTTGTATAGTATGCTGGCACGAAACATTCCCGCATAGCATGTTTCATTGCTTCCCAAGTGTTAGGACGTTCCCCTGCACGATTCAATTGATCCCACCAAATAATAGCGTATTCGGTGAACTCAATCGAGGCAACACGAACCTTCTTCTCCTCGGAGTAGTGGTGGTTGTCAAAAATTTGATTGACACGCATCTCCCACTCCAAATAAGCCTCTGGATCAGATCTGCCCTTGAACTCCGGTATGGTGATATTGATTCTCCCGATACCGTCATGTTCACGTTCACCACCTCCATTATGATGTCCACCATGTCCAGCACCTCGACGATCAAAGTAATCACGTCGTGGACATCGTTGACGTCTTCCACGATCATCGGAAGTAGCCTCCTCTGAATCAGCAGCGTAGAAGTCATCTCCATCTCGACGTACAACATGTTGTGCACGTCCATGTTGTGGTTGGGGTAGCACCGGTACATTACCTCCTCGTGGCGGTGGTAGCCTCTCCTCCAAGCGACGGATAGCATGGTTTAGATTGTCAAAACCTTCCATCATACGACGTTCATTCACGTTGAGACGATTGTTCAGTGTGTCTTTCACCCCTTGGATTTGAGCTTCAAGTTGATGGCGTAACACCTTCTCGCGACGAAGAAAAAAGCCGGTAGTAGCATCAAATTGAGCACGTACATCCGGTAATAGTGTATCACCGTACATAGGCTCTTCGTCCAATCCATCATTAGAACTGCGCTGGCTAGTTCTTGACATGATGACCAACCTCAAAGCACCATGAAAAAATTCCACGTATCGTGATCAACTATGCTCTGATACCAAGATGATATGGATCAACGTGTAGTTGATGCGCAATGTGGCCCAATCTTTCACGGTACTTGTATTTCAATCTTGATCGAAGTAAAACCCTAGCTTTCCTCCTTCTTGGTTCCGCAAAAAGGAAGAACAAGTGTAACTCCAAAGCAAGTAATAATTGTTTGATGTTGAATCAATCCGAAGAGAGAAACAAAATCAAACACGAAGACAACACCAAACCATGAGCAATTGAGGATGCTACGAATTGGTGAGATGATCCACAAGGAATCATGGATCTTGGAAAAATAACCTCCCTCCAATATTCATGCAATCACAAAACCCTAGACGGGAATTATCGAAACGCATGTATTCATTTTGCGCCACACAAACATGTGACTTTTCTGTATTTTCTTCAACTCTAACATGTCCACCTCTATGGTGCGGCCATGGGGGGGTTTATATAGCCTCCCACGCAAGCACAAGACTTGGATGAATAGGCCATGATGTGATCGTTTATTCCCTTTGACTGCTTATGATGCTGTCATAAGAGATGGAATTATGATATATAATACTGTCGTTCATGATGTGATCGTTTATTCCCTTTGACTACTTATGATTCTATGTTCAATTTACTATTGCACTTTGCTGAGTCGTGTACTCACTCTTGATGTGTTGTGCTTTCTAGGTAACTATCGAGGCAGCGATAAGCATGGGAAGGGGTAGACATGGTGCACGTCACATAATCTCCAACCACAATGATTAACCTAGTCCATTTATCCACAATTCATATTCTTGACAATTGCTCTAGATTCAGATTGTGACCATCCTTCGTGGTGGATGTTTTAATTGTGATCATGGAGGATCCATTTATGTTCTTATTCATTCATTGATTGAGTTCATTTAATTCTCGTTGATGGATTAGAATGTTTGGTTGATGGTTATTGAGAAGTTGAAATTAATTCATTTAGTAGAGTCTCAATAATTTGTAATAGAGTTGATTCGAAGATTATGGATAACCTTTTGATTATGCTTTAGTTGTTTAGCATATCCTGGATGCCCTTTGATGATTCGTTAAATTGGATGATTTGATTGTTGAATGATGCTATATTAAACTGTTTGAACCTCTGGTATAGCCATATATACAAAGGAGGTTCTGCCAGATTTTAGAGAAACGTCTTAGTTTTAAATGGCTATAGTGTTAGTTTAGTAGCATCCCAAGCTCATGTTGGGCTGGGGTGTTACATTTATATCAATGATCATTCCACTGTTCAGAATACTCCATAATTCTATTTTCTCTACACACAATCATTGGGCGACCAAAGTTCTAGCGTAAAAATGCAAAGCCCGGAATTTAACCTGCAAGACCTCTATAGCGAACTTCCCTTATAACCGATAGACAAAATCATCGAATTAAATCTCTAATCATTCCCCACAATTCTAACATACTCACTCATTGACATCATCAGGAATCACCCACATAATCTCGCAATCCAATCCAATCACGACACTCTATAACTTGATCAAGTTTTCCATACTTTCAATGATCCCAACATTTCAACGTAACTAAGGTTCTGGGACTACACTTGACCATGGGTTCTACCAGGTCGCAACACCAATCATTTGCACTTCAGCAACAATCATACTATTTGAATCAAATTTTCTCCAAGAGGTACAGGTCAAGACCAATTCATCTTCTACTACCCCTCCAATAGCTTGATACCAAAACCTCACCACTACAGGTACTTGACCACCACCAAACAGTTTCCAATTTACGTTTAACAAAACTTTGCAATACAAATTGGTTGATCCTTTCTCAAAAGGAAGAGGCGCACAAGAACAAGTTTTGACACACATGAAAACATTGCTCCTCATGGTGAGCACGAGCAAAAGAAATATTCCAATAACGATGATCTTGGAAAAACAAAACTGGGATCACAGTTGAGGGTACATACCCGTCAAAAGAGAAGAGTAAACATCAACCAATAAGATCAAAACATTTCTAGTGGAACTCGACAAAGCTTTTGCGGAAGAAGAACAGAAAATTTAGGCACGTTTCAATTAAACCGCAAGAACCACTTAAGAACCAATAAAATTCTTCAACACGATGCTCCGCTCGGAACAGTTCAGCTTCCACATAAATCCTGAGATCCAAATAATCTCGGCCGCAAAAATCGAAACCTTTTTTTTTACGGGATAACACGAGAAGCAAACTTGAAATATTCTCATTTAAGCAATATCATCATAGGTGATAAAGTTACTACAGGTATTAACACCAATCTCACATTCTAACAATTTTACTAGCATCAAAATCATACATTAGTGCCAAGAATCATCAATCTCTAATACCCCATTCTAAAGCTTTTGAAAGGAAACACAAGCCACCATGTTGAAACAAATTTATCTTAACAAGATCATACTATGCAATAGCAACTTTCACAAGGCACGCTATCAAGGACCACTTACGAATTTCATCTACTCAACGGTTGGTGTGCTCAACACCAACTTCAGCTCTCACAAACAATTGACCATTGTGTTATTCATGTGTGTAAATATAATGCTAATTCTATTTGCAATCGCATAACAATTTATAAACATAGATTCAACATTACACCTTATGTTTAGAAACCAGTTCAAAACATGATTAAAGATTTACTAACATAATTTCTACAAAACAAGGTTTCACAGAGTGATACACCAACAACCATCTAGTCCTTTATACAGGTTTCAACAATTTTAGCATTTATGTAAGATCATCTAATAGATGTTTACAAGATAGATTCATGTTAATAGTCACTCTTCTTAGAACCCTGTTGATTCAAACCAAGATTAAATATATATTCTAAATCACATCCCATCAAGCACTCAATACAAGGCAGCAATAAATTATCCGGTTACGCTACCGAGGACATTGGTTAAGATCAAATATGCATCGCGCCGATAACCCAACTTGACATCATATCAATTATCTTCTTTACTTACAAGTTTCTCACTTAATATCACAAAACTTTGCAAAGGGTTTTGACACTTTCTTTTTTTTTTTCAAAGAAAAAGTTCTAACCTCCAACATTCCAACTACTCCAAAAGAAACGAGTAGACTCAAAACTTTCTTCAATGAAGTTTGTAAAAGAAAATTTCCATTATCCAAAATACCAAATGAATCACCAGATCTTTTTTTTTTACTACAAGAAAGGTAGGAATTTCATAGAAAATTCCCCTTTATGAAATCGAGGCACGGAAAGAAAATCAATACCAAACACCCATAATGGACTTCTAGTGTGCCCTACGTCATTTCTCGGTGCATTTGGAATAATTCCGAGTAGGTGTGAAACTTTGCTGAACGACAGGCACCGTGAGCTCCACTTTATGAAATCAAGGCATAGAAAGAAAATCAATACCAAACACCCATAATGGACTTCTAGTGTGCCCGACATCACTTCTAGGGGCATTGGGAATCTTTCCGAGCCGGTGTGAAACATTCCAGAACGACGCGTACCTTGAGCTCCACTTTATTAAATCGACGAACAGAAAGAAAATCTGTACCAAACACCTATAATAGACTTCTAGCGTAACCTACGTCAGTTCTACGTGCATTTCGAATAATTCCGAGTAGGTGTGAAACTTTCAAAAACGATGGGTACCTTGAGCTCCACTTTGTGAAATCGAGGCATAAAAAGAAAATCAATGCCAAACACCCATAATGGACTTCTAGTGTGCCCTACATCATTTTTAGGTACATTTGGAATAATTCCGAGCTGGTGTGAAACTTCATAGAACGACAGGTACCCTGATCTCCACTTTATGAATCAAGGCACGGAAAGAAAATCAATGCCAAACACCCATACTACACTTCTAGTGTGCCCTATGTCATTTCTTGGTACATTTGGAATAATTCCGAGCAGGTGTGAAACTTTGCTGAACGACAGGTGACCTGAGCTCCGCTTTATGAAATCGAGGCACGGAAAGAAAATCAATACCAAACACCCATAATGGACTTCTAGTGTGCCCTATGTCATTTCTAGGTGCATTTGGAGTAATTCCGAGCAGGTGTGAAAATTTGCAGAATGACGGGTACCCTGAGCTCCACTTTATGAAATCGCGGCACAGAAAGAAAATCAGTACCAAACACCTAAATTGGACTTCTAGTGTGCCCAACGTCATTTCTAGGTGCATTTGGAATCCTTCCGAACCGAAGTCAAACTTTCCAGAATGACGCGTACTCTGAGCTGCACTTTATGAAATCGAGGCACGGAAAGAAAATCAATTCCAAACACCCGTAATGGATTTCTAGTGTGCCCTATGTGATTTATAGGAGCTTTGGGTATCCTTCCGAGTAGGTGTGAAACTTTCCAAAGCGACGTGTACCCTGAGCTCCAGTTTATGAAATCGAGGCACGGAAGGAAAATCAATACCAAATACCCATAATTGACTTCTAGTCTGCCCTACATCATTTCTAGGTGCATTTGGAACAATTCCGAGCAGGTGTGAGACTTTGTAGAACGACGGGTACCCTGAGCTCCACTTTATGAAATCGCGGCATAGAAAGAAATCAGTACCAAACACCCATAATGGATTTCTATTGTGCCCAACGTCATTTCTAGGTGCGTTTGGATTAATTCCGAGCAGGTGTTAAACTTTGCATAATGACGGTTACCCTAAGCTCCACTTTATGAAAATCCTTACCAAACACCCATAATGGACTTCTAGTGTGCCCTACGTCATTTCTAGGTGCATTGGGAGTCCTTCCAAGCCGGTGTCAAACTTTCCAGAACGACACGTACCCTAAGCTCCTACGTATCTAGGTGCATTTGTAATAATTCCGAGCACGAGTAAAACTTTCCAGAACGACGGATACCCTGAGCTCCAGTTTATGAAAACGTGGCACTGAAAGAAAAATCAATACCAAACACCTATAATGGATTTCTGGAGTGCCCTACGTCATTTCTAGGTATTTGAAATACTTCCGAGCAGGTCTGAAACTTTGCTGAACGACAGGTACCTAGAGCTCCACTTTATGAAATCGAGGCACGGAAAGAAAATCAATACCAAACACCCATAATGTACATCTAGTGTGCCCTACATCATTTCTTTAGGTGCATTTGGAATAATTTCGAGCAGGTGTGAAACTTTGCAGAACGACGGGTACCCTGAGCTCCACTTTATGAAATCGAGGCACAGAAAGAAAATCAATACCAAATAACCATAATGGACTTCTGGTGTGCCCTACGTCATTTCTAGGTGCATTTGGATTAATTCTGAACAGGTGTTAAACTTTGCAGAATGACGGTTATCCTAAGCTCCACTTTATGAAATCGAGGCACGGAAAGAAAAATCAGTACCAAACGCCCGTATTGGACTTCTAGTGTGCCTGACATCATTTCTAGGTGCATTGAGAATACTTCTGAGCCGGTGTCAAACTTTTCAGAACGACGCGTACCCTAAGCTCCACTTTATGAAATCGGGGCACGGAAAGAAAATCAATTCCAAACACCTATAATGCACTTCTAGTGTGTCCTACGTCATTTCTAGGTGCATTTGTAATAATTCCGAGCAGGTGTGAAACTTTCCAGAACGACGGGTACTCTGAGCTCGACTTTATGAAATTGCGGCACGGAAATAAAATCAATACCAAACACACATAATGGACTTCTAGTGTGCCCTACCTAATTTCTAAGTGCATTTGGAATCCTTCCAAGCCGGTGTGAAACTTTTTAGAACGACGCGTACCTTGATCTCCACTTTGTGAAATTGAGGAACGGAAAGAAAATCAATACCAAAAACCCATAATGAACTTCAACTGTACCCTACATCATTTCTAGGTTCATTTGGATTAATTCCGAGCAGGTGTGAAACTCTCCAGAACGAAAGGCACCCTGAGCTCCACTTTATGAAATCGAGGCACGGAATGAAAATCTATACGAACACCCAAAAGGGGCTTCTGGTGTCCCTATGTCATTTCTAGGTGCATTTGGAATCCTTCCGAGCCGATGTGAAACTTTCTAGAACGACGCGTACCCCGAGCTCCACTTTAAGAAATCGTGGCACGAAAACAAAATCAATTCCAAACACCCAAAATGGACTTATAGTGTGCCCTACATCATTTCTAGGTGCATTGGGAATAATTCCGAGCAAGTGTGAAACTTTGCAGAATGACAGGTATCCTGAGCTCCACTTTATGAAATCGAGGCACGGAAAGAAAATCGATAACAAACACCCATAATGAACTTCTAGTGTGCCCTACCTCATTTCTAGGTGCATTTAGAATCCTTTCGAGCCGGTGTGAAAGTCTCTAGAACGACGCGTACCCTAAGCTCCAATTTATGAAATTGAAGCACGGAAAGAAAATCAATAGAAACACCCAAAATGGACTTTTAGTGTGCCCTACCTCATTTCTAGGTCTATTTGGAATCATTCCGAGCCGGTGTGAAACTTTCCAAAACGACACGTACCTTGAGCTCCACTATATGAAATCGAGGCATGGAAAGAAGATCAATACCAAACACCCATAATAGACTTCTAGTGTGCCTTACGTCATTTCTAGGTGCATTTGGATTAATTCCGAGCTAGTGTGAAACTCTCCAAAATGATGGGCACCCTGAGCACCACTTTATTAAATCGAGGCACGGAAATAAAATCAATACAAACTCCCAAAATGTACTTCAGGTGTACTCTACATCAATTCAAGATGCGTTAGGAATAATTCTGAGCACGTGTGAAACTTACCAGAACGGCGCACACACTGAGCTCCACTTTGTGAAATCGAGGCACGGAAAGAAAATCAATACCAAACGCCCATAATGGACTTCTGGTGTACCATACGTTATTTCTTGGTGCATTTGGAACAATTTCGAGCAGGTGCGAAACTTTCCAAAACGACGGGTACCCTGAGCTCCACTTTGTGAAATCGAGGCACGGAAAGAAAATCAATACCAAACACGCGTAATGGACTTCTAGTGTGCCCTACGTCATTTCTAGGTGCGTTGGGAATCCTTCTGAGCTAGTGTCAAACTTTCTAGAACGATGCGTACCCTGAGCTCCACTTAATGAAATTGTGGCATGGAAAGAAAATCTACACCAAACAATCATAATGGATTTTTAGTGTGCCCAACATCTTTTCTAGGTGCATTTGGAATAATTCCAAGCAGGTGCGAAACTTTCCATAACGACTGGTACCCTGAACTCCACATTATGAAATCGAGACACAGAAAGAAAATCAATACCAAAGACCCATAAAGCCCGGGGCCACAACCACGACCTCAACCCCTCAACATGGGTTATCTCCACACATAATAACCATAGTATTATAATATAGATATATCAGATCATCTCATAATAAGAATCATTAATATTAAGACTATCCGTCATGGTATTTGCCTTAACCGCGCGAGAACGGAGGATGTGAAGAGGGTCCTACCCCCGGGACCAATCCCCCACCTGAATATATTTATAAAGCACGCTAAGACAATCATACTGGACTAAAAACACAACTAGTAATACATACGAACTCGCTATACGATCTAGCGCATTCCCAATTCCAACTCCTAAAGGTCGATCTGTCCCCTCTGCGGACAGTCATATTCTAAAATCCATAACTTTTAGTACAGAAGTCCAAAGGAGGAAATCTACATCTTTTATTATAGTAAGTTCCTCTAATTTTTCATTTAACTGTTTGCTTAATTTAGATTACTAAAAACTGTCCAGATACCGACAGATCTGCAGAACAGCAGTGCTAAATAAATCCTAACTTTTGAACTACTCGTACAAACGACATGATCTAGTAATCAACAAAAAGCTACTAACATTATTTGCAACTTTCTAGGAGATGGCCAGACCTGATTTCACCACTAACAGCCCCAAATCAGATGAACACTAAAAACTGCCATAATACCGATCTATAACAGCCGGGTTCTAATATGAAATCTAGCAACAATTCGCATAGGAAAGAATTACAATAGCTATTGAGGAACAAGAATTCTCCCTAGAATAACCCTGCTAGATCTCGCTGAAGTCTCCGCGATCACTCCCCTTCTTCCCCTTTTTCTTTTCTCCTCTCTCTTTCTTCTCCTTCTTGCTGCCTTTTCCTTGGGCTGCATAGAAAATCCAAATAGTTCAACAGATTGGCAGCAACAAATACATCAACAGGGCTCACCTTTTCCATCTTTGTCTCTCTTGTTTTCTTCTGCCCTTGATTTCTTTCTTTCTTGCCGAGAGGAATTAGCTAGCAGCAGCATGCAGCACAACACGCAGGGGGTAGCACTTGGTTGGCGCAAGGAAAAAGGCGCAAGGAGTAGTGGCGGCTGGGGGAAACAAAAGAAAGACGGCTAGGGTTTTTGGCCAACTCCTCCCTTTTCATCTTAAAGATGGGCTCTTCTACTTGGGCTATGGGCTAGCGGCCCACTATTCTCCTCAATCCACCAAAATTCTGAAATTCTTCACTATTAATTTAATTATTTTCTTTTTAATTTTTTTAGTTACACAATGGCTTAAACGGGGTATCACATTCTACCCCCGTTAAAAAGAATTCGACCCCGAATTCTATTCACGTCGCCCTACTTGAAAGAACACCTACAACTGAAATTAAACAACAGTTAACACGTCCTCGACATGAACAACCCTAGATACTGCTCGCACATGCGAGACTCCAACTCCCACGTTGCCTCCCTCTCAGACTTACACGACCACAACACCTTGATGTAAACCGACGTCTGCCTCCACACTCGTCCCAACATTTCCAAGTACACTCATCGGACGAGTCTCGAAGGTAAAATCCTACTCGATGGTCAACGATGTTAAACTCATACTCCGGATCCCCCAGGTACTCACTCGGTCCTAACGATGCGCGAACTTTCGAACCCCCGCAACTTTTGAAATCAACCTAATGTACCTTGGGGTAACTTCCCCCTTTGGTACCGAACCACACAACCTGCACATGTCACACGGGACACTTGTTCCATCTCTCAATCAATCTCCTCACTTAAACAAGGAGCACCTTCTTTAACTAAGGACGCACACAGAACTCGCTTTAAACAAACTCTTTTACAACAGAGACCAATTGAAAAATGAAAGATTATCATCACCAATACGCATTACCAACTTCCCACCAAAGAGTCAAATCCAAAATCGAAGATTCATCTTGAAAGCCCTTCCAATTTCTAAGTAGGCAGTTTACAAATAAACACCACGTACACCAAAAGAGAAGTCAGTCGAATGCCCAAATCAAAAACTTCTTTTATTTTCCTGAACCAAAAAGAACCACCATGCCGATGTAAAACCAACTCAAATTACAAATGACCTCTGTCATAAACACATAGCTCAACAATAATCAAGAGAGCATTTTACTACCCGAGGAAGCATCTTTTTCTCAACTTCTCCTTTAGGAATAAGATTTCTCTCAAATTTTTGGAATTCCAATTCATCGCATATCACACTAACTCATCTCTCATTAATTGGCATCCTCCACACTATGCTCAAACCGAAATACATCATCCACACCTTGTAGAGAGGCTCTATTGACCCCATAGAAACATACTCTAGACAACTCTCTACCGACGAAATTTAATTTGAGAGATGACTCTCAACGCATCTCGAAATAGATCTCACATGCAATCACATCACCTTAATCCTTTAAGGGAAATCAATTCGGACTCCATAGCACACTCACACACTCTCATTTACTACTCCCACAGGATGCTATCCACAATCATCACACTATTTAGAATTTATTTTGTTCCACTCCTTCTACACAACATCATTGGGCCTCTAAAGTTCTAGCATAAAAATGCAAAGTCGAAATTCAACCTCCAAGCCCCCTACAATGAATTTCTGGTATAACTGATTGGAAATCCTCAAATTAAATCATTAAAATTCCCACAATCCAAACTTACTCACTCATTAACATCAACATGGAAACATTTTCTCGGCCAAACTGTATTCAGAACAAATCTAACTCTCAGAGGGTTACTTACTAAGGCCAAGTCGTACCTGACAATAACTCAACATTCCCTACTATTCTAATAATTGTCATAACGATTAGATTTCTTTGCAATTCTACTCTCATTAAACTACACTACCATATTTCTCCACCACAGCCTTACAAAGTACCTATCGCAACACTCTAATAATTTATCAAGATTTCCATATTTTTGATAATTCTATATTCCATTGAAATAACAAAAGATCTTGGACCACATATCACTATAGGTCCTACTAGTTGCGACAACGAAATCTGTTAGCTCCAAAGACAAACATTCTTTTTAACTCAAATCCTCTCCAAGGATTATTCTAATAAATCAATTTATTACTCAAAGCCTCTCAAACAACCTGACACCTAAAGGTTCACAAAACCATCTACTAGACCACCACTATCTTGTTGCCAAAACACAACCGAAGAGACTTTGCAATACAGTTCGGTTAACCCTTTCTTAGAAGAAAAGGCAAATAGAAATAAATTTCAGCACAAGGTAAAACATTACCACTTGCAGTAGTTACAAGATCAAGAGACATAATCAAATAGCAATGATCTCGGAAAGCATAAGATGTGATCGTTGTTGAGGGCACACGTCCCACAAGCAGAGAGTATCAAACCTCAAACGAGAATAAAACATTGCTTTTGGGATTCGGGAAACTCTATTGCGCAAAACAGAAAGTTTAGGCAAAAATCGATAGATTGCGAGTTACAAAACTTGACTTCAATCTCAAATACTTCTTCTTTACTCTTTCCTTTAACAAAGAAAACGTCTTTCATTGGTTACAGCATCACCATGCCAACTCCAACCAGAAGAGATTTCAAGACCACAACACATAAACCACTTAGGAACTAATAAAGCCTCTCAGCACGTCACTTTGCTCAGAATAATTTCAGCTACCACATCAACATGAGGTCTGAAAGATCACAAACGCGAAAGTAGAAGTTTTCATTTAATCAATATCAGGCGAGTGATCCAATTCCTTTATACCAAACATTCAATATTATCATCATGATCCCTTTCTGACAATCACATTAACAATGAAATAATACACTCCTAGCGTGAATCACCATAACCTCTTATCCCCATCATAAATCTCTCTCAAAAGAAACACCAGCCACAAGGTTGAAACAAACCTCTTTTAACAAGATCATACTATCAAATAACAGTTTCGCCATGCACGCTTTCAGATACTACTTATTCATTCATCCATTCAACCATTAGTGCTGCTCAACACACACTTCAACTATCATTGACAATTGACAATTGTATTTATTATGTTTGCAAATAGGGTCCTACTGCTATTTACAGTCACATATCCATTTATAAACATAGAGACAACATTCCACTTTATGCTCAGAGTTTAATTAAAGATTTAATAACATCATCTCCATTAATCTCCGGGTTTCACAAAGTACTACCTCAACATTCATCCAATCTGATATACATGTTTCAATCTAGCAATTAAATATAATCATCAAGTAGTCAGATTATAAAAAATTACTGAATTAATATCCTCTAAGTCGTCGTTCACTCACATCCTTAAAATAATCATCACTAATGGGTAGACAAATCCATTGAGATACTTTACTCCGAATTATCCAATAAATCTATCGTATTCCACCATCTCAATGATCAGACCAAATCATCAATATACCACACCCTTAATAAGTCTTGGATTCCTAGTATGAATGGTCATACCACTTAACAAGTTCATCATGTAACTACTCCATGACAGCGTCAAATCTATCAACTTCACTTTCAAGGATCTTGGTTAAGATCAATTACGCACCAAACTACAGACCCAACTTGATAACTCATACCTTATCAAATTATCTTTTATGCTTTAAACCTCTCACAAAACCCAACAAAATATTTCAAAATGGTTTTGATACTTTCTTCCTCAAAGAAGGCGCACTAAACTTCAACATCCCAACTACTCAAAAGAAGTGCGTAAAGACGAAACGTACTTCAATGAAGTTTGTAAATGATACCTTCCATTATCTAAAACACCAAGTGAATAAATGGGTCAAGCTTGCCAACAAGAAGGTAGAACTCTCATGAAAAGGTACAAATTGTCAATGACAACGTTTACAAGTTGCAAGAATAGCTCAATAGTCAGAAAAAACATTATTTGCTCTATAAAACAAAATACAAACCAATTGAAACCCATCAACTGCATTGTAACCACTATCCAAAGAAGGTTCATCAACCGCAAGCGGCTCAACAGTTGGAAAACAATGTTCGCTTTAAGGGTCAAATTAAATCAATGGAAACACATCGATTAGAATAAAAACTACTAACCCAAGAGAAATTCATCAAGCCCAACTGACCAAGAGTTGACAAAAATCAAATTCAAGGAAGAGAACAACTCCCATAAACATACTCACTATTCTCATATTGCGAACGGTGGTGTAGCCTGGTAAAGCCTGGGGCCACAACCACGACCTCAACCCCTCAACATGGGTTATCCCCACACATAACAACCATAGTATTAAATATAGATATATCAGATCATCTCATAATAAGAATCATCAATACCACATAGCGGAAGTGTAAATGCAATACAATAACCCAAACCCACCTACTGTGCATAGTGTGTCAAGTTTAATAATTCAAATACCACGGACCTACAGCCCGCTCTGATACCAACTGTAACACCCCAGCCCAACAAAGACCTGAAATGGTACTAAACTAACACTATAACCAAATTAAACTAAAAACATCTTAATAATTTTCGGCAGAACCTCCTTTGTATAGTTAACTATACCAGAGGTTCCAACAGTTAATTATAACATAACTAAATAATCCATCATAATCAAGAGACATCCATACTGAACTAATCATTACTATATCATCTATAGCAAGATAAACCACTAAAATATAATCCAAAGGGCATCCGTAATCATCTAGTCAACTCTATTACAATTTAATCCAAGCAAAGGGAATAATCATAAAGAATACTTTAAGCACATTACTCAACTACTAAATCATCATTCTATCAATTCAATTGTGAGTAGTTCATGCCATTGTGCAACTACCCTAATCTTTACTTCCCCCATGCATGCCGTTCTTGTAAAGGGTACCTAAAAACACAACAACAGCAAGAGTGAGCCCAAAAACTCCGCAAGTATAATAGATGGTAACAACAACATAAACAACTGTAATCATCAACAACCATACACACATCTCTAAATCAAACATGCTAAATAATCATGCGATGCAAGATGCTCAAATGCACTTTCTCTTTCTCTTTCTCTTTCTCCTTCTCTTTTGCATTTTGCTGGTAATGCAGAGCGTGCATCCGTCAATGCACCCCCATGCCTGTGCCATCTAGCACAGGGCCCATTGCCCATACTCCACAAGTATGGGGACCTAAGTCCACACTCCCAGAATGTGGGGACCATAAACCCGTCATAATCATGACAGGGACCTCAACAAATGCTTGGTCACCACATGACCAAGTCTCCAACATATCAGCATGATGATGCATATGAACGAAATCTTAAATCAACATAATCATGCAATCGTAGTAACAACACATATGAATAATCTTGTTCATACTACCAGCATACAGGTTCATTGACATCAATAATATTCAACACATCCATGGATAACACATAATTCATATTACTAGTAAACATGAGTTTATATTCATAATATCATAGCATTCATGAACAACACATATACTCAGAATACTAGCAAACAATAACACTCATTTATATTAAGACTATCCATCATGGTACTTGCCATAACCACGTGAGAACGGAGGATGTGAAGAGGGTGCTGCCCCCGGGACCAATCCACCATCTGAATATATTTATAAAGCATGCTAAGACAATCATACTAGACCAAAAATACAACTAGTAATACATACGAACTCGCTATACTATCTAGCGCATTCCCGATTCCAACTCCTAAAGGTCGATCTGTCCCATCTGTGGACAATCATATTCTAAACTCCATAACTTTTAGTACAGGAGTCCAAATGAGGTGTTCTTGGACTTTCTGGAAAGGTTATCAATTTATCCAACTAAACCTAGTTGATGATCCTTTCTGATTTGGCCATATAATATCCCTACCAAGATAATTAACAGAACATCGAATTCACGTCGGGTTTTCTGGACAGTAGTACTAAAATTACCATAACTTTCAGTACGATTGTCTAAATCTCACGTTCTTGAGCTTTCTGGAAAGCTGAGACTATAATCTACATCTTTTATTATAGTAAGCTCCTCTAATTGTTTACTTAACTGTTCACTTAATTTAGATTACTAAAAATTGTCAGGATTCCGACAGATCTGCAGAACAGCAGTGCTAAATAAATCCTAACTTTTGAACCACTCGTCCAAACGACATGATCTAGCAATCTACAGAAAGCTACTGACATTATCTACAACTTTCTAGGAGATGGCCAGACCTGATTTCGCAACTAACAGCCCCAAATAAGATGAACACTAAAAACTATCATAATACCGATCTATAACAGTGGGGTTCTAATCTGAAATCTAGCAACAATTCGCATAGAAAAGAATTACAATACCTATTGAGGAACACGAATTTACCCTAGAATAACCCTGCTAGATCTCGCTGAAGTCTCCGCGATGACTCCCCTTCTTCCCCTTTTTCTTTTCTCCTCTCTCTTTCTTATCCTTCTTGCTGCCTTTTCCTTGGGCTGCACAGAAAATCCAAGTAGTTCAACAGATTGGCAGCAACAAATACATCAACAAGGCCCACCTTTTCCATCTTTGTCTCTCTTGTTTTCTTCTACCCTTGATTTCTTTCTTTATTGCCGAGAGGATTTAGCTAGCAGCAGCATGCAGCACAACACGTAAGGAGTAGCACTTGGCTGGCGCAAGGAAAATGGAATTAGCTAGCAGCAGCATGCAGCAAAACACGTAGCGGATTCAGTTCTGGACATCTCCTAGAGTAATGTAGAGGACGTCACCATCTTTCCGTGAAGTGCTAGAACGCATTATTTGGACCCCTATAGCAGAAGTTATGATTTTATTAGTGGGACTGTTCTGTAGATTTGTTGGTTTTCTGTCAGGTTTTAGTCATCTGTGTTAATCAATTAGTTAAATGGAGAATTGGAAAAGCTCAGTATAATGAAAGTCGTAGGTTAGTGTCCCAGCTTTCCAGAAAGCTCAAGAAAGTGAGATTTAGACACTCGTAGCAAAAGTTATGGTATTTTTAGTATACTGTCCAGAGAAACCGACACGAATTCGACGTTTTGTTAGCCCCTCAACTAGGTTTAGTTGGGGAATTTAATTTCCTTTCCAGAAAGTATAAGAACACCTTATTTGGACTCCTATGCCAATAGATATGGATTTTTGATTATGACTGTCCACCGAGGGGACAGATCGACGTTTAGGAATTGGGGCCGGGATCGAGTTAGACGCTTTTGCGAGTTCGTGGTTGTTGTTTTATAGTTTGTTTTGGTCTACTATTGTTGTCTTAGCGTGCGTTATAATAATTATTTAGGTGGTGGACTGGCCCCGGGGGCAGCACCTTCTGCACGTTCCTCGTTCTCTCACGGTTAAGGCAAGTATAATTATCGATATAATAGATATTATCGAATGGCATTGTTTGATAAATTCTATGGGTATTTGTGTTGTTTATGATTATTATGGTGATATGATTGGTAATGTTCATGGTTTCTAGTGCTATGAGTTATGTGTTAATCATGGATATTTGAAAGTTATGAAGTATATGATTATGAACTTTTGTAGTATGAATAGGTTATTCATATGCAATGTTGTTGCGGATGCATGTTTGTATTAATTTGAGATTTCATACATATGCATCATATTGGCTTATTGAAGTATTGGTCATGTGATGACCAAGCAATTCTTGAGGTCCCCGTCATGTTAATGACGGGCTAAAGGTCCCCATGCTTGTAAAGCATGGGCTTTGGTCCCCATACTTGCGGAGTATGGGCAATGGTCCCTGTGCCAGATGGCACAGGCATGGGTGTGCATCGACGGATGCGCACTTTGCATATTGCATAGCATGTGTGTGTAAAGTAACTGATTTGTGGTTTTGTGGAGTACAGTTGATGAGTTATATGCTTGTATGTTGTTGATGCCATTTATTATATTTGCTAAGTCTCTGGACTCACCTCTTGTTGTTTGTTGTGTTTTAGGTACCTTTACGAGATCGACATGCATGGGGGAAAAGAAGGATTAATCTTGTTGCACTAACGCACGATCTACCACAATGGAATGAAAAGAAAATTAATTATTAGTTGAATGAACCATTTAGAGTACTCTCATGATCTATATCTTAGTTGTTTAGTTGCTATGGATGTTTTAGTAACGAATAGCCAGTTTTGAATATGTCTTGATCATATTGCAAGTTGGATTACCTGTTTATGTTATATCTGTTTTGTTGGAACCTCCGGTATAGATAACTATACAAAGGAGGTTTTGCCAAAATTTTGTAAGGTGTTTTTGTTTAATTTTGTTTAATTCATTTAATTTGGTAGCATTCCAGGCCTTTGTTTGGCTGGGGTGTTAAACTTCTAGTGTGCCCTACGTCATGTCTACGTGCATTTGGAATAATTCCGAGCAGGTATGAAACTTTCAAGAACGACGGATACCCTGAGCTCCACTTTGTGAAACTGAGACACAGAAAAAAGTCAATACTAAACACCCAAATGGACTTCTACTATGCCCTACGTCATTTATAGGTGCATTTGGAATAATTATGAGCAGGTGGAGCTCCACTTTTTGAAATCGAGGCACACAAAGAAAATCAATACCAAACACCCATAATGGACTTCTAGTGTGCCCTACATCATTGCTAGGTGCATTGGGAATCCTTTCGAGCCGGTGTCAAACTTTCGAGAACGACACGTACCCTGAACTCCACTTTGTGAAATCGATGAACGGAAAGAAAATCAATACCAAACAACCAAAAATGACTTCTAGTGTGCACTACGTCATTTCTATGTGTATTAGGAATCCTTCAGAGCCGATGTCAAACTTTCGAGAACGACGCATACCCTGAGCTCCACTTTATGAAATCGAGGCACTGAATGAAAATCAATTCCAAACACCCGTAATGGACTTCTAGTGTGCCCTACATCATTTCGAGGTGCATTTGAAATAATTCCGAGTAGGTGTGAAACTTTCCAGAACGGCGGGTATCCTGAGCTCCACTTTATGAAATCGAGCTACGGAAAGAAAATCAATACCAAGCACCCATAATGGACATCTAGTGCGCCCTACGTATCTAGGAGCATTTGTAATAATTCCGAGTAGGAGTGAAACTTCCCAGAACGACGGGTACATTGAGCTGAACTTAAATCGAAGCACGGAAAGAAAATCAATACCAAGCACCCATAATGGACTTCTAGTGTGCCCTACCTCATTTCTAGGTGCATTCGGAATCCTTCCATGCCGGTGTGAAAATTTCCAGAATGACGCGTACCGTGAGCTCCACTTTATGAAATCGAGGCACGGAAAGAAAAATCCTTACCAAACACCCAAAATGGACTTCTAATGTGCCCTACATCATTTTAGGTGCATTGGGAATCGTTCCAAGACGGTGTCAAACTTTCCAGAACGACAGGTACCCTGAGCTCCACTTTACGAAATCGAGGCACGAAAAGAAAATCAATACCAAACGCCCATAATGGACTTCTGGTGTGCCCTACGTCATTTATTGGTGCATTGGGAATCCTTCCGAGCCGGTGTCAAACTTTCCCGAACGACGCGCATCCTAAGCTCCACTTTTTGTAATTGAGGTACGAAAAGAAAATCAATACCCATAATGTTCATATATTGTGCCCTACGTCGTTTCTAGGTGCATTTGGAATAACTCCGAGCAGGTGTGAAACTTTCTAGAACGACGGATACCCTGAGCTCCACTTTATGAAATCAAGGCACAGAAAGAAAATCAATACCAAGCACCCATAATGGACTTCTAGTGTGCCCTATGTCATTTCTAGGTACATTTGGAATAATGCCGAGTTGGTGTGAAACTTTCCAGAACGATAGGTACTCTGAGCTCAACTTTATGAAATCGCAGCATGGAAATAAAATCAATACCAAACACCCATAATGCACTTCTAGTGTGCCCTACCTCATTTCTAGGTGCATTTCGAATCCTTCCAAGCCGGTGTCAAACTTTCGAGAACGACGCGTATCCTGAGCTCCACTTTATGAAATCGAGGCACGGAAAGAAAAATCAATACCACACTCCCATAATGGACTTCTAGTGTGGCCTACCTCATTTCAAGGTGCATTTGGAATCCTTCTGAGCTGGTGTAAAACTTTCTAGAACGACGCGTACCCTAAGCTCCACTTTATGAAATCCAGTCACGGAAAAAATTCCATACAAACACCCAAAATGGACTTCCAGTATACCCTATCTCATTTCTAGGTGCGTTTGGAATCCTTCCGAGCCGGTGTGAAAATTTCCAGAATGACACGTACCTTGAGCTCCACTTTGCGAAATCGAGGAACGGAAAGAAAATCCTTACCCAACACCCATAATGGACTTCTAGTGTGCCCTACGTCATTTCTAGGTGCATTGGGAATTCTTCCGAGCCGGTGTCAAACTTTCCAGAATGACGCATACCCTATGCTCCACTTTATGTAATCGAGGCACGGAAAGAAAATCAATACCAAACACCCAAAATGGTCTTCTGGTCTACCCTCCGTCATTTCTAGGTGTATTTGGAATCCTTCCGAGCCGGTGTGAATCTTTCAAGAACGACACGTACTGTAAGCTCCACTTTATGAAATCGAGGCACGGAAAGGAAATCAATACCAAACGCCCAAAATGGACTTCTGGTGTGCCCAACGTCATTTCTAGGTGTATTTGAAATCCTTCCGAGCAGGTCTGAAACTTTCCATAATGACGCGTACCCTGAGCTCCACTTTATGAAATCGAGGCACGTAAAGAAAATCAGTACCACACACCCATAATGGACTTCTAGTGTGCCCTACGTTATTTCTTGGTGCATTTAAAATAATTCCGAGCAGGTATGAAACTTTCCAGAACGACGCGTACCCTGAGCTCCACTTTATGAAATCAAGGCACGGAAAGAAAATCAATACCAAACACCCAAAATGGATTTCTGGTGTGCTCTACGTCATTTCTAGGTGCACTTGAAATCCTTCCGAGCCGGTGAGAAACTTTCCAGAACGATTGCGTAGCTTCAGCTCCACTTTATGAAATCGAGCATGGAAATAAAGTCAATACCGAACAACCATAATGGACTTCGAGTGTGCTCAACGTCATTTCTTGGTGCATTTAGAATCCTTCCGAGCCGGTGTGAATCTTTCAAGAACGACCCGTACTATAAGCTCCTCTTTATGAAATCGAGGCACGGAAAGGAAATCAATACCAAACGCCCAAAATGGACATCTGGTGTGGCCTACGTCATTTCTAGGTGTATTTGAAATCCTTCCGAGCCGGTGTGAAACTTTTCATAACGACGCGTACCGTGAGCACCACTCTATGAAATCGAGGCACGTAAAGAAAATAAGTACCACACACCCATAATGGACTTCTAGTGCTCCCTACGTCATTTCTAGGTGCATTTGGAACAATTCCTAGCAGGTGTCACACTTTCCAGACTGACGGGTACCCTAAGCTCCACTTTATGAAATCGAGGCACGGAAAGAAAATCAATACAAACTCCCAAAATGGACTTCTCGTTTGCCCTACATCATTTCTAGGTGTATTTGGAATAATTCTGAGCAGGTGTGAACACTCCAGAACGACGGGTGGATGATCTCCACTTTATGACATCGAGGCACAGAAAGACAATCAATACCAAACACCCATAATGGACTTCTAGTGCGCCCTACCTCATTTCTAGGTGCATTTGGAATCCTTCCGAGCCAGCGTGAATCTTTCAAGAATGATGCGTACTGTAAGCTGCACTTTATGAAATCGAGGCACGGAAAGGAAATCAATATCAAACGCCCAAAATGGACTTCTGGTGTGCCCAACGTCATTTCTAGGTGTATTTCCAATCCTTCCAAGCCGGTGTGAAACTTTCCATAACGACGCGTACCCTGAGCTCCACTTTATGAAATCGAGGCACGTAAATAAAATCAGTACCACACACCCATAATGGACGTCTAGTGTGCCCTACGTCATTTCATGGTGCATTTGAAATAATTCCGAGCAGGTATGAAACTTTGCAGAACGACGCGTACTCTGTACTTCACTTTGTGAGATCGAGGCACGAAAAGAAAATAAATACCAAACACCAATAATGGACTTCTAGTGTGCCCAACGTCTGTAACACCCTAGCCCAACATGAGCCTGGAATGCTACTAAACTAACAATATAACAATTTAAAACTAAGACATTTTACTAAATTTCGGTAGAACCTTCTTTGTATAGCTAATTATACTGGAGGTTCCAACAGTTAAATATATCATAATTAAATAATCCAACATCCAGCATAAACAATGGGCATCTAATATATGCTAATCATCTAAAGCATAATCAAAGACATCCAAAATATGCTACTCATCACTATTACAAATAATCCAACACATGAAGCATAACCATAACAAATCCTTTAAGCAGTTTGCTCATTTATTAAGACATGATCTAAAATTTAATCAACTATAAAAGATTCGTTGCCGTGTGTGTCTGAACTTATGACTATTCCCTCCCATGCATGTCGATCTTGTAATGGGTACCTAAAACAACAAACCACAACAAGAGTGAGTTCACAGACTCAGCAAAGTACAAATAAAAGACATTATAATACATAATTATAACATCAGCATCCATTCCCAAATCTTTACATTATAACATATCACATGCTTATGCAATGCACAATGCATACTTTCTCTTTAACTCTCTTTGCATTTTACCGGTAATGCAGGGTATGCAACCGTCGATGCATACCCATGCCTGTGCTCGCAAGCACAGGGACAAAGAGCCCAATACTCCGCAAGTAATGGGGGCCACAAGCCCACACTCGACAAGTGTGGGGACCACAAGCCCATCACATACATGATGGGGACCTCAAGGAAATGCTTGGTCACCACGTGACCAAGCTTCAAATATGATAGCAGCATGCACATGAGCAATTACACTATCCATCTTTAACATGTATTAATAGTAGCATCAAACATGAATAATCTTACTCATACCTCTAGCATTCACAATCATTAACATACTTTTCATACTAGCAACCATGCATAGCTAATATGTACCAAATACTTGCAATCACGATCAAACACTCATAATTAATCTATCAATCAAAGTACTTGCCTCAACCGTGAGATGGAAGACAACGACATAAAAGCTCTAGCCCCGGTGTTCACCACCACCTGGCAACCGTAAAACCATATACTAAGTACACCAATCAAAAGTGTATAGCATTGCAATAGAACAAAACAAGAACAGGCATCCCTAATCGAAACCCGAACAATTAATCATTATGCTCTTAAATTCCCAAATCTGTCCAAACAGACCGCTGTTAAGGAAAAATTCATAACATTTGAGTCAAGACTCCAAAAGCCATGAATCCAAATTTTCCTAGAACCTACACAAGTCTAGCTACAACTTCTCAGGTGATCGAAAGATCAAATTACCACATCTAATCCTTTGATTTTAATCCCGAAGACCGTTTTGTCATATTCGGTAAATCTGACTTGTGAAAATCAGAACTTTTGTTTGGCACTACCAAACACATTGTTCTAATACTCTCTAGAAAGATACCGAAATTATCTACAATTAACCAGTAGATGATATTCCCAAAATTCATCATTAAGGTGCCCGAATAAATCGTACAATAGAACAACAGATCAAAACCAATCTACTGTTCGATATCTCCCTGACTAGAAACATGCTAATATTTTCGCTCACTGTTCCAACAAAACATGCTAGCCCCTCTCTCTCCTTTAATATTCCAGAGAAACACATAAATATGAAACATGTAGCACTAACTAGCTAATGTCTCATCTTTACTAATTAAACATGTATGCATGCATACAATGCTATGGCCAAACTAGTTAACTACTAATTAGCATTATCTAAATCGTCTCTCTCTACTGCTCCAAATAATGAAACGTGCATGCAGCACTAGCTACTAACGCCATACTCCAATTAAATATTTACATGCATGCAGCACTAGTTAGTTCTCTATCCTATTAGCTAGTCTTTGTAATACACCAATTAATTAGTCATCCTAATGCCAACCGCATGCATCAAGAGATGCTAGTCAAGCAGCGCAAGGAACAAGAATGGGAAAAGACAAAACCAATTAACTAATAATTAGTACTACCTAATTCCTCTCTCTCTACTACTCAAACTATTGAACCGCATGTAACAAAATAGTCTACACCACTAGTTAACACCTAGCACTAGCAGCATGACCCCAATTAATGAAACGCATGCACAACACAAGAAGATGATTCCTTACGTGAGCAGCAGTAGCACAATGGGTTGGACGCGCTGGAAATCACAGCCTTGACCGAGCTGCAGAACCGGTAAAACACACGCTGGCCGATAGAAAATCCCCTGGGCACCCTCACGTGGTACCAAATAGCCAACGCGACAGCAAAGAAATCACACGGCAGCAGCTCTCACGCGGCGGCCGTGTGTTGCAGGCAGGAGCTTCGTAGGGTTGGTCGCAAGCGGCAACAGGTGCTCTACGATGGGCGTCCACACGGCAGTGGGTAGGAGCGGCTAAGCGCGGTTGGCAAGAGAACGGCGGCGGCTCGGAAGATGGAGACAGAAAAAAAAATGTGCAGGTGCAGGCGGCGGCTGGAAAGGACGGAGAGATGGATTAGGGTTAAAAGTAGAGTTAAGTAGGCCACTAATAGCCCACTTGGCCCAATTGACAATAATTAATTTTATTCTATTAATTAATCTCCCTTCTAGTCATTTGATTAAATGAGGTACTACAACGTCATTTCTAGGCGCATTTGGAATAATTCCGAGCTGATATGAAACTTTGTAGAACGACGCATACCTTGAGCTCCACTTTATGAAATCACGACACAGAAAGAAAATCAGTACCAAACACTCATAATGGACTTCTAGAGTGCCCAACGTAATTTCTAGGTGCATTTTCAATGCTTCCGAGCAGGTGTCAAACTTTCCAGAACGACGCGTACCGTGAGCTGATTATGAAATCAAGGCACGACAAGAATATCAATATCAAACAACCATAATGGACTTCTGGTGTGCCCTACGTCATTCTAGGTGCATTTGGAATAATTCCGAAATGGTGCGAAACTTTGCAGAATGACGGGTACCCTGAGCTCCACTTTATGAAATCGAGGCACAGAATGAAAATCAGTACCAAACACCCATAATGGACTTCTATTGTGCCCTACATCATTTCTAGGTGCATTTGGAATAATTCTGAGTAGGTGTCAAACTTTTCCAGAACGACGGGTACCCTAAGCTCCACTTTATGAAATCGAGGTATGTAAAGAAAATCAATACAAACACCCAAAATGGACTTCTCGTTTGCCCTACGTCATTTCTAGGTGCATTTGGAATAATTCTGAGCAGGTGTGAAACTTTCCATAATGACGGGTATCCAGAGCTCCACATTATGAAATCGAGGCACAAAAAGACAATCAATACCAAACACCCATAACAGACTTCTAGTGCGCCCTGCCTCATTTCTAGGTGCATTTGGAATCATTCCGAGCCGGTATGAAACTTTCAAGAACGATGTGTACCCTAAGCTCCACTTTATGAAATCGAGGCACGCAAAGAAAATCAATACGAAACACACATAATGGACTTCTAGTGTGCTCTACGTTATTTCTAGGTGTATTGGGAATCCTTCCGAGCCGGTGTCCAACTTTCCATAACGACGCAACCATGAGCTCCACTTTATGAAATCGAGGCACAGAAAGAAAATCAGCACCACACACCCAGAATGGACTTGTACTGTGCCCTACATCATTTCTAGATGCATTGGGAATATTTCTGAGCAGGTGTTAAACTTTGCAGAACGACGGGTACCCTAAGCTCCACTTTATGAAATCAAGGCACGGAAAGAAAATCAATACCAAACACCCATAACGGACTTCTTGTGTGCCCTACGTCATTTTTAGGTTCATTTGGAGTAAGTCTAAGCAGATGTGAAACTTTGCAGAACGACGCGTACCCTGAGCTCCACTTTATGAAATCGCGGCATAGAAAGAAAATTGGTTCCAAACACTCATAATGGACTTCTAGCGTGCCCGACGTAATTTCTAGGTGCATTTTGAATGCTTAAGAGCATGTGTCAAACTTTCCAGAACGACGCGTACCGTGAGCACCACTTTGTGAAATCGAGGCACGGAAAGGAAATCAGTACCGTACACCCATGATGGACTTCTAATGTGCCCTACGTCATTTCTAGGTGTGTTTGGAATTATTCTGAGCAGCTCTCAAACTTTCCAGAACGACGGGTACCCTAAGCTCCACTTTATGAAATCGAGGGACGGAAAGAAAATAAATACAAACACCCAAAATGGACTTCTCGTTAGCCTTACGTCATTTCTAGGTGCATTTATAATAATTCTGAGTAGGTGTGAAACTTTCCAGAACAACAGGTATCCAGAGCTCCACTTTATGAAATCGAGTAACAGATAGACAATCAATACCAAACACCCATAATAGACTTCTAGTCCGCCCTACCTAATTTATATTTGCATTTGGAATCCTTCCGAGCCGGTGTGAAACTTTCAAGAACGACACGTACTGTAAGCTCCACTTTATGAAATTGAGGCACGGAAAGAAAATAAATATCAAACGCCCATAATGGACTTCTGGTGTGCCCAACGTCATTTCTAGGTGTATTTGAAATCCTTCTGAGCTGGTGTGAAACTTTTTATAACGACGCGTACCCTGAGTTCCACTTTATGAAATCGAGGCACGTAAAGAAAATCAATACCACACGCCCATAATGGAATTCTAGTGTGCCCTATGGTATTTCTTGGTGCATCTGGAATAATTTCGAGCAGGTGTGATACTTTGCAGAACGACGGGTACCCTGAGCTCCACTTTATGAAATCGAGGCATGGGAAGAAAATCAATACAAACTCCCAAAATGGACTTCTTGTTTGCCCACCGTCATTTCTAGGTACATTTGGACTAATTCTGAGCAGGTATGAACTATTTCAGAACGACGGGTATCTAGAGCTCCACTTTATGACATCGAGGCACAGAAAGACAATCAATACCAAACACCCATAATGGACTTCTAGTGCACCCTACCTCATTTTTAGGTGCATTTGGAATCCTTCCGAGCTGGTTTGAATCTTTCAAGAACGACGCGTACCGTAATCTCCACTTTATGAAATCGAGGCACGGAAAGGAAATCTATACGGTACACCCATAATGGATTTCTAGTGTGCCCTACGTCATTTCTAGGTGTATTTGTAATAATTCCGAGCAGGTGGCAAACTTTCCAGAACGACGGGTACCCTAAGCACCACTTCTGAAATCGAGGCACGGAAAGAAAATCAATACAAACACCCAAAATGGACTTCTCGTTAGCCCTACATCATTTCTAGGTGCATTTATAATAATTCAGAGCAGGTGTGAAGCTTTCCAGAATGACGGGTATCCAGAGCTCCACTTTATGAAATCGAGGCATGGAAAGAAAATCAAAACCAAACGCCCATAATGGACTTCTAGTGTGCCCTACGTCATTTCTAGGTGCAATTAGAATAATTTCGAGACGGTGTGAAGGTTTCAGGAACGACACGTACCCTAAGCTCCATTTTATGAAATGGCGGCTTGGATAGAAAATCAATACCAAACACCCATAATGGACTTCTGGTGTGCCCTCCGTCATTTCTAGGTGTATTTGAAATACTTCCGAGCTGGTGTGAAACTTTCCATAACGATGCGTACCCTGAGCTCCACTTTATGAAATCGAGGCACGTAATGAAAATCAACACCACACACCCATAATGGACTTCTTGTGTGCCCTACATCATTTCGAGATGCATTTAGAATAATTTGGAGCAGGTGTGAAACTTGGCAGAACGATAGGTACCGTGAGCTCCACTCTATGAAATTGAGGCATGGAAAGAAAATCAATACCAAACACACATAATGGACTTCTAGTGTGCCCTACGTCATTTTAGGTGCATTTAGAATAATTCTGAGCAGATGTGAAACTTAGCAGATCGACGCGTACCCTGAGCTCCACTTTATGAAATCGCGACATAGAAAGAAAATCGATACCAAGCACTCATAATGGACTTCTCGCGTGCCCAATGTAATTTCTAGGTGCATTTGGAATGCTTTCGAGCAAGTGTCAAACTTTCCAGAACGACGCGTACCGTGAGCACCACTTTATGAAATTGAGGCACGGAAAGAAAATCAATACCGTACACCCAAAATGGACTCCTAGTGTGCCCTACGTCATTTCTAGGTGCATTTGGAATAATTCCGAGCAGGTGTCAAACTTTACAAAACAATGGATACCCTAAACTCCACTTTATGAAATCAAGGCACAGAAATAAAATCAAACCCAAAATGGACTTCTCGTTAGCCCTACATCATTTCTAGGTGCATTTAGAATAATTCTAAGCAGGTGTGAAACGTTCCAGAACGACGGGTATCCAGAGCACCACTTTATGAAATCGAGGCACAGAAAGACAATCAATACCAAACACCCATAATGGACATCTAGTGCGCCCTACCTAATTTCTAGGTGCATTTGGAATCCTTCCGAGCCGGTGTGAAACTTTCAAGAACGATGCGTACTGTAAGCTCCACTTTATTAAATCAAGGCACAGAAAGAAAACCTATACCAAACGCCCATAATGGACTTCTGATGTGCCCCACGTCAGTTCTAGGTGTATTTGAAATCCTTCCGAGCCGTTGTGAAACTTTGCAGAACGATGGGTACCCTGAGCTCCCCTTTATGAAATCGAGGCACGGAAAGAAAATCCATACCAAACACCCATAATGGACTTCTAGTGTGCCCTAGATCAATTCTAGGTCCATTTGGAATAATTCTGCGCAGATGTGAAACTTTGTAGAACGACGCGTACCCTGAGCTCCACATTATGAAATCGCGGCACAGAAAGAAAATAAGTACCAAACACCCATGATGGACTTTTAGCGTGCCCGATGTAATTTCTAGGTGCATTTTGAATGCTTCCGAGTAGGTGTCAAACTTTCCAGAACGACACGTACCGTGAGCTCCACTTTATGAAATCGAGCAACGGAAAGAAAATAAATGCAAACACCCAAAATGGACTTCTATGGTGCCCTATGTCATTTTTTGGTGTATTTGGAACACTTCCGAGCAGGTGCGGAACTTTCTAGAACGACGGGTACCCTAAGCTCCACTCTATGAAATCGAGGCACGGAAAGAAAATCAATACAAACACCCAAAATGGACTTCTGGTGTGCCGTACGTCATTTGTATGTGCATTTGGAATAATTCCGAAAAGGTTTGAGACTTTGCAGAATGACGGGTACTCGGAGCTCTACTTTATGAAATCGAGGCACTGAGAGAAAACCAGTACCAAACACCCATAATGGACTTCTAATGTGCCTGACATCATTTCTAGGTGCATGGGGAATAATTTCGAGCCAATGTCCAACTTTGCAAAATGATACGTACGCTGAGCTCCACTTTATGAAATCGACGCACGAAAAGAAAATAAGCTCAAACACCCATAATGGACTTCTAGTTTTCCCTACGTCATTTCTAGGTGCAATTAGAATAATTCTGAGCCGGTGTGAAAGTTTCCGGAACGACACGAACCTTAAGCTCCACTTTATGAAATGGCGACGCGGAAAGAAAATCAATACCAAACACCCATAATGGACTTCTGGTGTGTCCTTCGTCATTTCTAGGTGCATTAGGAATCCTTTCGAGCCGGTGTGAAACTTTCCAAAACGATGCGTACTCAGAGCTCCATTCTATGAAATCGAGGCACGGAAAGAAAATCATTACCAAAGACCCATGATGGTGATACGGATGAACGTGTAGTTGATACGTAATGTGGCCCAATCTTTCACGGTACTTGTATTGCAATCTTGATCGGAGCAAAACCCTAGCTTTCCTCGTTGGTTCAGCCAAAAGGAAGAACAAGTATATCTCCAAAGCAAGTAATACTGGGTTGATGTTGAATCAATCCGAAGAGAGAAACAAAAATCAGACCCGAAGAACAACACCAAACCGTGAGCAATTGAGGATGCCACGAATTGGTGAGATGATCCACAAGGAATCATGGATCTTGGAAGGAAAGCCACCCTCCAATATTCACGCAATCACAAAACCCTAGATGGGAATTTCCGAAACGCATGTATTCATTTTGCGCCACACAAACATGTGACTTTTCTGTATTTTCTTCAACTATGACTTGTCCACCTATATGTTACGGCCATGGGGGGTTTATATAGCCTCGCACGCAAGCAAGCAACTTGGATGAACAGTAACCGAGTTGCTACAGTAAACCGTGTCCGATTACTGCTCACGTGGAAAGTAATCCGAGTCGGTACTGTTCACTGAACAGTATCCGAACAAAAAAAAAAACCCTCCTACTTTACATAGATGTTTAAGCTACTCTAATTGCTGAAAATAGATTAAACTATCCTATTACAAGTAATTTCAAAATTAACTTCTTTTAAGGATCGATCTGAATTGGAATTGCTCCAATCCAAATCCATTTAGGATTCTTTGTCTTTTCTTGGTAAGATTGCCTTGCAAACTTTCCAAAATGCAAAGTCCTTGGTTCTTGTGTCTTCCCATGTCCGCTCGAGCTTTCCCTTCGGCCTACCTCCCTCTCCTTGTTCTTGGCCGAACCTTGTTCTTGTTTCTTTCTCCATTGATGCATAATCGGCTCAACATGAGGTTTAGCACACACTTGCAACTTAGGGATGTTGACCACCGTAGTAGATGCACCTAGGGCCTCATCAGATGGACTTCTTGTGCGTCCTACGTCATTTGTAGTGCATTGGGAATCCTTCCGAGCCGGTGTCAAACTTTCCAAAACAACGCGTACCTTGAGCCCACCTTATGAAATAGAGGGACGGAAAGAAAATCTGTACCAAACTCCCACAATGGGCTTCTAATGTGCCCTACTTCATTTCAGGGTGCATTTAGAATAATTCTGAGCAGATGTGAAACTTTGCAGAATGACGCGTACCCTGAGCTCCACTTTTTGAAATCGAGGCACGGAAAGGAAATCAATACCGTACACCCATAATGGACTTCTAGTGTGCCTCACATCATTTCTAGGTGCATTTGGAATAATTCCGACCAGGTATCAAACTTTCCAGAACGACGGTGTAATACCCCAAAAGTAATTCGGGAAGAACATCAAGAGAGAGTTAAGTATTTACGAGAAGGATTAAATAGTAAATAGCTAATTAAGAGACAAAAGAGGGGGAAAACAGAAAATTTTGGACATCATGGGCTGAGGCCTTCGGCCCATGTGCGTTTGGCCCATTGGTGGGAGGGAGGAGGCCGGCCAAAAGAGGGGGGCCAAACCCTAGGCGCCCTCCCTCTCCCTTTTGGCCGCCACCCTTTTTGCTCTTTGGCCGCCACCCCCCAGATCCCTTTGGCTGCCGCCCCCAACCAACATCCCCTGCACCTCCACCCCTCCTATTCCCCTCCCCAAGGTGCCTCATCTTCCCCAAGAACCGATCTACCATTGATGCCCTTGAAACTTCCTGCAGTTTGCTACATGGAAGGAGAAGGGGCTGTGGTGTGGTGGCCGGCCAAGGAAGAAAGAAGAGAAGGGGAGAGGGGGGAAAGGAGGGGAGGTCACCAGCAGGTGTTTGTGATCTTTGGCAACTCATCGTAGGTAACCATCGTTCCCCATGGATTAGTTGTTTAATTGGATGTTTAGCAATGTCGGCTGTTTAGATCCCTTTCTAGCCAGTCATTTGTACGGCAGATTTGAGGTCCTTAGAAGCCAAATCCGTGGATCCCATTTCTTAGAAAAAGTTGGTTCGTGTCGTTATCTTTCCGTGGCCGCTAAGAACGCCCAAATCCGATTAACGATTAGCGAGTTATGAATTTTCTAGTGTCGCTGTCCTGATAATCTGTCAGCATTCTGACAGTCTGTAGAAATCTGAGTTAATATATTAGTTAAATACGAAATCAGAGGATCTTGTTATAATGAAAAAGATGGGTAATTTCCTCACCATTCCAGAAAGCTAAAGAACTAAAGAATTGGACTTTCGTAGCAAAAGTTATGATAATTTTAGTGTACTGTCCAGAGAACCCAACGTGATAATTGATGTTCTGTAGATTGGCTTAGTAGGGACAGTAGATTGCTGAATCAGAAGAGCTCCCCAACTAAGTTTATTTAGGTAATTCAATTATCTTTCCAGAAAGTATTAGAATATCTTATTTGGACTTCTGAGCAGAACGTTATGTATTTTAGAAGTTGACTGTCCGCAGTGAACACCAAATCGATCAGTAGAAATTGGAGGATTGGAAACGCTTGGGAGTTTAGCGAGTTCAATTGTGTTCTTATTTATGCTTTTGGTCCAGTAAGTTTGTCTTAGTTTGGGTTATCATTATGTTCAGGTGGGAGCGTGATCCCAGGGGCAGCGCCCTCTTCACGTTCGCCGATCTCGCACGGTTGAATAATTATGATTGTTTGCTGGGATTGAATGTTTCTTGTTCGTAATAGCCATGCATGGATGTTAATGTGATGAATTACAATATATCTTGATAAATGCAAGTTATGGTTAAAACTTCCTGTGTATGTTGTTAATACTTACATGTTATTATGTACACGTTGAATTCATATGTTTGGAAGATGTTGTCATTGTACATATGCATGTAATAAGGATGATTGAGACTTGGTCACGTGGCGACCAAGTATGAATAGTTGAGGTCCCCGTCATGTAAATGACGGGCTTGAGGTCCCCACATTCATAGAATGTGGGCAATGAGTAAAGAGGTCCCCATCATGATGATGATGGGCAAAGGTCCCTATACTTGTGGAGTATAGGCTCTTGGTCCCTATGCTAGAGTGCATAGGCAAGGGTATACAACGACGGCTGTATACCTCGCATTACCGGTAAAATACGAAAAGAGATAAAGTTTAAAAGGTGCATTGTATGGTCACATTGCATAAGCATGAAAGTTATGTTAAGTGTAATGTTTAATTTGGAATATTGATGCAATGACAGTGATTTATTTTTAGCTTTAGCCTTGTTGATACTTGCTGAGTCTTTGGGCTCACCCTTGCTTTGATATGTTTTAGGTACAACTGGCAAGAAGAACGGCATGCATGGGAGGGAGTAGATGTTTGGATGCACTCACTACCACTCATCCTTAAGGCGGCTGCCATATAGATTTTATTCCAATAATAAGTAAACTGCTTGTGAATCACCTACGGATGGTTTTAAATTTCAGATTAATTGTAATAAGGAGAATAGCAAGTTTTGTTTATGTTTATTAGGTTATCTTACATGCCTGAATGAACTTGAATATTGAGTTTAGTGTTAATTGCTATGTTAATTGTTGGAACCTCGGTATAGTTAATTGCTATGAAGATTTGGTGATTTGTCTTAGTTTAGTTTTGTTTAATTTAATTTTAGTAGCATTCCAGGCTCAATGTTGAGCTGCGGTGTTACAGTTGGTATCAGAGCGGGCTGTAGGTCCGCGGTTAATGAAACATTAATTTTGACACACTAAGCACAATAGGTGGGTATTGGGTTTGCATTGCATCTACGCTTTCGTTGATTATTATAGTTTGATGTGTGCTTAATGTTTGAATTTATGCTTGTTTGTGATGTTTAGAGATGGCAAGGGGTGGAGGCCGTGGCCGTGGTCGTGGCCGGCAGGGTGCCGGACGAGGCCAGGCAATGCCCCCGCCCGAAGTTCAGAGCTCTGTAGGCGGAGAGGCTAGTTCTGAAGGATCCGAAGAGGAGGTGACTTCAGCAGTTCAGGGGAATCAGGCGACACCGGTTGCACCCGCAGCCGCTCCTTTGGCGGCTCCTGCCGCGGTACCTGCGGTGGGTGCTATGGGATTACACCATTGGAACGCTCTGCGACTGGATACTTTTGATGGGCTGGGCACGCCAGTTGATGCTGCAAATTGGCTGCGACACATGGAGAGACACTTCGGAGCGCTGGGAATGACCTCGAAGATGAGGGCACACTTTGTGGCCTTCGGCCTTAAGGGCAAAGTGATATCTGGTGGGAGGAGTCTGGCAACTAGGACCGCGCCACGGCCCGCCACAGGGAGCTATTTGTGGAGCAATTCTGGAGGAGGTTCTATCCAGCTTCATTCGTGGAGAGGATGGAAGTCTCGTTGAATAGCTACAAGCAGGGCAAGATGATAGTGTCAGAGTATGAAGCGGGTTTTAACAACATAATCTGCTTCGTTCCAGCAGTGGCTACAAATGAGGCCGAGAAGGCCAAGAGGTTTCACAGAGGGCTCAGGCAGGAGTTTCGTAAGGTATTGGGAGTGTTGGAGCTACACGATTTTAGCTCTTTGGTAGAACAAGCCTGGGGCATGGAGTTAGAGATGCAGCTCGGGGAAGATATGCAAGGTATGGGTGATACAGTGGTTCCTTCTGACGTAGGTGGTAGTCAAAAGAGGAGCTTTGGAGGAGGAGGCGGGTCATCCCTGAAGCCCGTTTCCAAGAAGTTCAAGGGCCCACAAAATTCATCCAAGTCCAGGTATACAAAACCATAGTCTTCCAACACTTCACGGCCGTCAGGGAGTGCTCCTTTGCTTCGTCCGGTTCCGGGGCAAGGTATGATATGTTTCAAGTGCGGTAATGAGCACCGTGCTTCAGAGTGTTCCTGGACTGGATCTTGTCGCCACTGTGGTCTTGCGGGTCATAAGGCGGGTCCGCATCGGCGGAATCCAAATAGTGTTATCAAGTGGGAGCCAATTGATGCCAAATAAGCAAGTGCGGCCGCTTCTTCTCAAGGGTCAGTGCAGATGCTAGCAGCTATTCCCACCCAGTCTTGGGGGTAGCCTCAGTCTTACTTCTCAGCTCCTGGAGGGATCCCACCACCAGGGTATTTTTGGTCACTGCTCCTCCTTGCACCGTTTCGATTCAAAGACCTTCAACACCTCCTCAGATTCTTTGCACCACCATACCAGTCTTTGGGGCTTCGCGCCCTAGCATCAGTGGCATATGCCATGCCAACTGCTGAGTCGGTGGGTCGTCCCGATGTGGTGACAGGCTCCTTGTGGACTCAGTGGAGGCCTTTGTTTTATTTGACTCTCGAGCTACTTTCTCTTTTGCATCGCTAGAGTTCGCAAGCAGAGCACATTTGAGTATGCAGTCTATAGCTCAGTCAGTTCTAGTTAATTCTCCTAGAGGAATTCTTTCTAGTTCCACAGTCTGTCCTAGTTGTGTAATATCATTAGATGGGGAAGAATTTACTGCTAATCTGATGGTTATGAAGATGGAACCATTTGATGTTATTTTGGGTATGGATTGGTTGCATAGTTACTGTGCTGCCATATCATGCTTTTGGAAGACAGTAACTCTGCAAGCTTCGTCTGGGCAAGAGATAGTTTATTAGGGTAGTGCTCCCTCTTACTCACTTTGTGTGCTAGCTAGCTAGTTTCCGGGTAGCCGAGCAGCAAAAAGTGGATTTCTCTTGTCCTTGGTGGAGAAGCCGAGTTCATCGTTGAATGCTGCAAGTATTCCAGTGGTTCGGGAGTTTCTGGATGTATTTCCAGCGGATTTGCTAGGGATGCCTCCACCTCGCCCAGTGGAGTTCAGGATTGATTTAGTACTCGGTGCTCGACCGGTTTCCATGACCCCGTACCGTCTGGCTCGTCCTTTTTAGGAAGAATTAAAGAAGCAGTTGGACGATCTAAAATCGAAGGGTCTAATTCGTCCTAGTGTGTCTCCGTGGGGAGCTCCTGTTCTATTTACTAAGAAGAAGGATGGAAGCTGGCGCATGTGTATTGATTACCGTGCTCTCAACCAGCTGACCATAAAGAATAAATACCCTCTGCCACGTATCGAAGACTTATTTGATCAGTTGAGAGGCGCAAAGGTATTTTCTAAGATTGATCTCCAGTCGGGGTACAATCAGATTCCTGTCCGAACGGAGGATATTGAGAAGACGGCGTTCTCCACAAGGTATGGGCATTTTGAATTTAAAGTTATGTCATTTGGACTAATGAATGCCCCTGCTGCTTTCATGGAGACTATGAACAGGATGTTGCATGAGTATCTGGATGATTTTGTCGTCGTTTTTATTGATGATATTTTGATCTACTCAAAGACTGAAGCAGATCATGGGCATCATCTGAGGCTGGTGTTGGAGACACTAAGAGAGAATAAGTTTTATGCCAAGCTGAAGAAGTGCGAATTCTGGATGTCTGAGGTGGGATTTTTGGGGCATGTTATCAATTATAAGGAAATATCAGTTGATCCAAGTAAGATTTCCACGGTGGTAGAATGGGGAAGGCCGACCAATGTCAAGAAGTGAGAAGCTTCCTTGGAATGGCAGGTTATTATCGGCGATTCGTGCATGATTTCTCCATCATCGCCTATAATACTACGATTTATTCTAAGAAAGAAAGCATTCAAAAGAGAAATTAGACATAAGAAAAAGGGGGTTTCTGCACTTCTTCGGCAACTTGGGCCTCAGGCCTTGGCCCAGGAGGCCCATGAGGGGCCGGCCATCAATAAAAGGAGGGGGGAAACCCTAATCCGTACTGTAGCTACAGTACTGCTGATGCGGACATCCTTAGCTACACTGTTCCATATAGTGTTTTCAATTCAACAAGTACATCAGAACAACATGAGCTTACTAAAAGAGTTGAAGAACAAGAGAAGCTTGTGGGTGAAGCTTGTGCAAAGAAGCTTAACCAAAAGGTGAATCTGTTCCATGAATTTCCTTTAAGTTTAATTGAGAATATTATACTACCTAATAGTGGGTCATTGCTTATTGTTAGCTTTGAAGGAGATGCTTCTTGTGAATATCAAGAACACGATGCTTCTCGGGGTGTTTTGATGCTCACAAAAATAGCATGCAGCCTGTCGGACGCATGGAAGGTATGGGTTCATGACGATCTTCGCAGCAACTCAGAAGGATCTAGCATGAACAATATATATATTTGGAAAGCTTATCAAGTCTACTTTCGAACGGATCAAACGGCACGTGATTTGGAGCTTTCTATAAAAAGTTATGGCTATTCGAGTGCATGCTGCATATTCTGGACCGATCAGCGCGAGAGTTGACAAAGTTGATGATTCCGCGGCTTGTACGACATCTTGGGAAGATATCCAGCTTTTCCATGACTTTCCAAAGGCTTACAAGAGTCCCTTTCTCAAGTTTCACACGGATTCAAGTCATTTCAATTAATGAAATTGAAGTTAGGAAAGTTTGGATTCAATTCGGATTCGGAATCAGCATCAAAATCGGATTCGGAATCAGCAGTACAGTCCGGATTAAAAAGGTCATAACTTTCACAAACGGAGTCAGATTTGGGTGTTCTTGTACTTGTTGAAAAGCTAACTTCAAGATCGATCCAACGGATGCTCGCTCAGCCTCAGATTCATCACGTATCAAAAGATATGTCCAAAACAATGTGACAGTTGTAAACTCAGAGTTTCCTTTTTTGTTTTAGATTGTGTCCGACTTGGAGTAGGAGTTCTAATTCCGAAATAGAGTAGGAGTAGGGCCTCTTGGCCAGCCATAAGGTGGAGAAGGGCACTATATATTGAGGGGTAGACCCCCATTGTATCGAAGACCAGTTTATGCATAAGAATTGAAACATAACTATTGCTTGTTCTTTCTGAACCAAAGTTCATGCGAGGACTTTGAGAGAGGACTAGGCGATCCATTGATTCGTTCTGCAATTCAAGGTCAAGCCGTCGTTCCATTGGGAATTGGGGACTTGGCGATCGTCGTTTGTGGTCTCGCGACGATCATGTATCCGGTGTGTTTTGGGCGTATTCCAAAGAGTTGAGGGTTCGTGCATTGGTGCGAGTGTTCAGCTAGTGACATCGTCTACTTCGCATCATCTATCCACGGTTCCTCACCGAGAAGATCGGGCATCCCCCGTATCAACCGCCGCCGCTACGGTGTCGTGCTACAGTACATCTCCTCCCCCGCTGCCGGTGAAGAAGATCCTTGTTGCTACCGGCCAAGTGGAGGAAAAAGGAAGGTCAACCGGGAGATTGGCCGGCCAAGATGAAAAGAAGGGAGGGGAAGCAGGATCGCGTGGTGTTCTTCGTGATCTACATCGGTTCTCCAAGGGTAACGACGGGTTTCTTCGCTGTTGGTTTCGTTTTAGATGCGAATTCGTTGCGGTTAGTAAAAATCGGTTGTTCTGCGGGAATTAGATCAGTTCTGTCCAGAACTTTGCGCGACTGTTTTCATGTCTGTAGATGCAGAATCTAGGGATCCAACATCTTAGAAATAGTTGGGCTATGTTGTTAGCTTTCCGTGGCCGCCAAGAACACACAGATCCGATTAACGGTTAGAAAGTTATGAATTGTTTAGTGCCGCTCTCCTGTTAATCTGTCAACATCCTGACAGTCTGTAGAAATCTGAGTTAATCTATTAGTTAAAGACGAAATCAGAGGATCTCGTTATAATGAAAAAGATGGATAATTTTCTCACCTTTCCAGAAAGCTAAAGAACGTAAGAATTGGACTTACGTAGCAAAAGTTATGATAATTTTAGTGTACTATCCAGAGAACCCGACGTGATAATTGATGTTCTGTAGATTGGCTTGGTAGGGGCAGTAAATGGCAGAACCAGAAGGAATCCCCAACTAAGTTTATTTAGGTAATTTAATTATCTTTCCATAAAGTATTAGAACATCTTATTTGGACTCCTGAGAAGAAAGTTATGTATTTTAGAAGTTGACTGTCCAATGTGGTGGCTGATGCTCTTAGTCACAAGGCGACGCCTGCTACTCTGGATTGCTTAATTGCTGATTTTGATCATATGGGAATATCTTACTGCTATGCAGGCACAGCTCATGTCGAAACACAGTTAATCTTGGAGTCAGCCATTCCCGAGCGAGTGCGGGAGGCACAATAGAATGACCAATTATTGCAGAGGGTCAGAAAGCGTCTGGATATGGGCAAGGAAGGAATTTCAGTTTGATGGGTCTCGAGCATTGCGATTTAAAGGTCGCTTTGTGTGTGCCGCATATGGAGGTTAAGAATGATATTTTGAGGGAGGCACATCGCACCCCATACACTGTTCATCCGGGTGAGACGAAGATGTACCGTGATCTGAAGCAGAACTTCTGGTGGAAAAGAATGAAAGTGGATATTGCTAATTATGTAGCCACTTGTGGCGTTTGTCAACAAGTAAAAGCAGAACATAAGCGTCCCGTAGGGTTATTACAGCCTTTGGAAGTCCCTCAATGGCGTTGGGATGATATCTCCATGGACTTTGTAGTGGCATTACCTCGATCGCCACGAGGAAAGGATGCAGTTTGGGTGATAGTGGATCGTTTCAGCAAATCGGCACATTTTATTCCTATTCGCACGACCAACTCAGCGAGTGACTTGGCTCCTATCTATGTGCGGGAGATTGTGAGATTGCATGGTGTGCCAAAGGCTATCATTTCTGACAGAGATGCCAAGTTTGTATCCAAGTTTTGGGAGAGTTTGAGAGTGCACTAGGCACCCAGCGCACCATTCAGACCTTGGAGGACATGTTACGGTCCTGTGTTCTGTCCTGGAAGGGTAGTTGGGAGGACCAGTTGCTATTGGCGGAATTTGCTTACAATAACAGCTACCATTCAAGTATTAAAGCCGCACCGTTCGAGATTTTGTACGGGCGAAAATGCAAGTCACCCCTTTGCTGGGAAGCGGTGGGTGAGAAGGCAGTCTTGGGCCCGAATTGGGTTCAAAAGACAGTTGAACGAGTGGCCTTGGTGAGACAGAATCTGTTAGCAGCCCAAAGCAGGCAGAAAAGTTATGCGGATGTGAGGAGAAGGGATTTGGAATTTGAGGTGGGTGATCAGGTGCTCTTGAGAGTATCTCCCACAAAAGGTGTGGTGAGGTTCGGTACCAAAGGGAAGCTTAGCCCGAGGTACGTTGGGCCTTTCACGATCTTGGCTCGGATCGGGAAGCTGGCATACCGCTTGGACCTTCTAGAGTCCATGCGAGGAGTGCATAATGTTTTTCATGTATCCATGTTGAGGAAGTATCTGCGAGATCCGGAGCATCACGTCTCACTAGAACCACTAACCATTGAGCAGGATTTGTCATTTGAGTCCAAGCCAGTGCAAATTTTGCAAAGATCAGAAAGGGCGTTGAGGAATAAAACTTTAAAGTACGTCAAGGTGCTTTGGTCGCAGCAGACAGAGAGAGAGGCCACCTGGGAATTGGAGTCTCGCATGCGCGAGCAATACCCAGAGTTGTTCACAGCAGGTACGTATTAATGTTGTTCAGCATTACCTGTGTTTATATTTTGGGCAAGTATGGTTAGAATTCGAGGTCGAATTTATTTTAAGGGGGGTAGAATGTAATACCCCAAAAGTAATTCGGGAAGAACATCGAGAGAGAGTTAAGTATTTACGAGAAGGATTAAATAGTAAATAGCTAATTAAGAGACAAAAGAGGGGGAAAACAGAAAATTTTGGACATCCTGGGCTGAGCCCTTCAGCCCATGTGCGTTTGGCCCATTGGTGGGAGGGCGGAGGCTGGCCAAAAGAGGGGGGCCAAACCCTAGGCGCCCTCCCTTCTCCCTCTTGGCCGCCCCCCCTTTTTGCTCTTTGGCCGCCACCCCCTTGATCCCTTTGGCTACCGCCCCCAACCAGCAACCCTGCGCCTCCACCCCTCCTATTCCCCTCCCCAAGGTGCGTCATCTTCCCAAAGAACCGATCTGCCATTGATGCCCTTGAAGCTTCCTACGGTTGGCTGTGTGGAAGGAGAAGGGGCTGTGGTGTGGTGGCCGGCCAAGGAAGAAAGAAGAGAAGGGGAGAGGAGGGAAAGGAGGGGAGGTCACCAGCAGGTGTTCCTGATCTTCGGCAACTCGTTGTAGGTAACCATCGTTCCCCATGGATTAGTTGTTTAATTGGATGTTTAGCAATGTCGGCTGTTTAGATCCCTTTCTGGCCAGTCGTTTGTACGGCGGATTTGAGGTCCTTAGAAGCAAAATCTGTGGATCCCGTATCCTAGAAAAAGTTGGGTTGTGTCCTTAGCTTTCCGTGGCCGCTAAGAACGCCCAAATCCGATTAACGATTAGCGAGTTATGAATTTTCTAGTGTCGCTGTCCTGATAATCTGTCAACATTCTGACAGTCCGTAGATATCTGAGTTAATCTATTAGTTAAAGACGAAATCAGAGGATCTTGTTATAATGAAAAAGATGGGTACTTTCCTCACCTTTCTAGAAAGCTAAAGAACGAAAGAATTGGACTTTCGTAGCAAAAGTTATGATAATTTTAGTGTACTATATAGAGAACCCGACGTGACAATTGATGTTCTGTAGATTAACTTAGTAGGGGCAGTAGATTGATGAATCAGAAGAGCTCTCCAACTAAGTTTATTTAGGTAATTCAATTATCTTTCCAGAAAGTATTAGAATATCTTATTTGGACTCCTGAGCAGAAAGTTACGTATTTTAGATGTTGACTGTCCGCAGTGAACACCAAATCGATCGGTAGAAATTGGAGGATTGGAAACGCTTGGGAGTTTAGCGAGTTCAATTGTGTTCTTATTTATGCTTTTGGTCCAGTATGCTTGTCTTAGTTTGGGTTATCATTATGTTCAGGTGTGAGCGTGATCCCAGGGGCAGCGCCCTCTTCGCGTCCACCATTCTCGCACGGTTAAGGCAAGTATTCGGGTTATAGTATATTTATGCTTGTTTGCTAAGATTGTTTGTGACTTGCTCGTAATAGCCATACATGGATGTAATGTGATGAGTTTCAATTTATCTTGGTGAATGCAAGTTATGGTTAAAGTTTCCTTTGTGTGTTGTTAATGCTTACATGTTATTATGTACGCGTTGAATCCTTATGTATGAAAGATGATGTCATTGTACATATGCATGTAGGAATAGTTGAGGTCCCCGTCATGTAAATGATGGGCTTGAGATCCCCACATTCGTAGAATGTGGGCTGAGTAAAGAGGTCCCCATGATGATGATGATGGGCAAAGGTCCCTATACTTGTGGAGTATAGGCTCTTGGTCCCTGTGCCAGAGTGCATAGGCAAGGGTATACATCGACGGTTGTATACCCCGCATTACCGGTAAAATGCGAAAAGAGATAAAGTTTAAAAGGTGCATTGCATGGTCGCATTACATAAGCATGAAGGCTATGTTTAGTGTAATGTTTAATTTGGAATATTGATGCTATGACTGTGATTTTAGCTTTAGCCTTGTTGATACTTGCTGAGTCTTTGGGCTCACCCTTGCTTTGATATGTTTTAGGTACATCTGGCAAGAACGGCATGCATGGGAGGGAGTAAATGTTTGGATGCACTCACTACCACTCATCCTTAATGCGACTGCCATTTAGATTTTATTCCAATAATAAGTAAACTGCTTGTGAATTGTTGGAACCTCAGTATAGTTAACTATACAAAGGAGGTTCTGCCGAAAATTGGTAATTGCTCTTAGTTTAGTTTTGTTTAATTTAATTTTAGTAGCATTTCAGGCTCAATGTTGAGCTGGGGTGTTACATCGCCAAGCCCTTATCCAGGCTCACTCAGAAGGATGTGAAGTTTCGATGGGATGATGATTGTGAATGCAGTTTCCAGACTTTGAAAGAAAGGCTGGTGACGGCTCCTGTTCTCACTGTTCCCGAGCCTGGGAAGCGTTTCTCAGTTTACTCCGATGCTTCTCGAGTTGGTTTGGGTTGTGTGCTCATGCAAGATGGCAAGGTTCTGGCTTACGCCTCTAGACAGCTGAAGAAGCATGAGCAGAACTACCCAACACATGATTTAGAAGCTGACAGCGGTAGTGTTCGCTTTGAAACTCTAGAGACACTATCTGTATGGTGAATCTTGTGATGTGTTTACTGATCACAAAAGCCTTAAGTACATTTTTACACAGAAGGATCTGAATTTGAGACAACGCAGATGGTGGAGCTGATCAAGGATTATGACCTCACGATTCAGAACCATCCTGGCAGGGCCAATGTGGTGGCTGATGCTCTTAGTCACAAGGCGACGCCTGCTACTCTGGATTGCTTAATTGCTGATTTTGATCGTATGGGAATATCTTACTGCTATGCAGGCACGGCTCATGTCGAAACACAGTTAATCTTGGAGTCAGCCATTCCCGAGCGAGTGCGGGAGGCACAATAGAATGACCAATTATTGCAGAGGGTCAGAAAGCGTCTGGATATGGGCAAGGAAGGGAATTTCAGTTTGGATGGGTCTGGAGCATTGCGATTTAAAGGTCGCTTGTGTGTGCCGCAGAAGGCGGAGGTTAAGAATGATATTTTGAGGGAGGCACATCGCACCCCATACACTGTTCATCCGGGTGAGACGAAGATGTACCGTGATCTGAAGCAGAACTTCTGGTGGAAAAGAATGAAAGTGGATATTGCTAATTATGTAGCCACTTGTGGCGTTTGTCAACAAGTAAAAGCAGAACATAAGCATCCCGCAGGGTTATTACAGCCTTTGGAAGTCCCTCAATGGCCTTGGGATGATATCTCCATGGACTTTGTAGTGGCATTACCTCGATCGCCGCGAGGAAAGGATGCAGTTTGGGTGATAGTGGATCGATTCAGCAAATCGGCACATTTTATTCCTATTCGCACGACCAACTCAGCGAGCGACTTGGCTCCTATCTATGTGCGGGAGATTGTGAGATTGCATGGTGTGCCAAAGACTATCATTTCTGACAGAGATGCCAAGTTTGTATCCAAGTTTTGAGAGAGTTTGAGAGTGCACTAGGCACCCAGCTCCGTCTGAGTACAGCCTTTCATCCACAGACAGATGGACAATCCGAGCGCACCATTCAGACCTTGGAGGACATGTTACGGTCCTGTGTTCTGTCCTGGAAGGGTAGTTGGGAGGACCAGTTGCTATTGGCGGAATTTGCTTACAATAACAGCTACCATTCAAGTATTAAAGCCGCACCGTTCGAGATTTTGTACGGGCGAAAATGCAAGTCACCCTTTGTCGGGAAGCGGTGGGTGAGAAGGCGATCTTAGGCTTAATTGGGTTCAAAAGACAGTTGAACGAGTGGCCTTGGTGAGACAGAATCTGTTAGCAGCCCAAAGCAGGCAGAAAAGTTATGCGAATGTGAGGAGAAGGGATTTGGAATTTGAGGTGGGTGATCAGGTGCTCTTGAGAGTATCTCCCACAAAAGGTGTGGTGAGGTTTGGTACCAAAGGGAAGCTTAGCCCGAGGTACATTGGGCCTTTCACGATCTTGGCTCGGATCGGGAAGCTGGCATACCGCTTGGACATTCTAGAGTCCATGCGAGCAGTGCATAATGTTTTTCATGTATCCATGTTGAGGAAGTATCTGCGAGATCCGGAGCATCACGTCTCACTAGAGCCACTAACCATTGAGCAGGATTTGTCATTTGAGTCCAAGCCAGTGCAAATTTTGGAAAGATCAGAAAGGGCGTTGAGGAATAAAACTTTAAAGTACGTCAAGGTGCTTTGGTCGCAGCAGACAGAGAGAGAGGCCACATGGGAATTGGAGTCTCGCATCTTGCGAGCAATACCCAGAGTTGTTCACAGCAGGTACGTATTAATGTTGTTCAGCATTACCTGTGTTTATATTTTGGGCAAGTATGGTTAGAATTCGGGGTCGAATTTATTTTAAGGGGGGTAGAATGTAATACCCCAAAAGTAATTCGGGAAGAACATCGAGAGAGAGTTAAGTATTTACGAGAAGGATTAAATAGTAAATAGCTAATTAAGAGACAAAAGAGGGGGAAAACAGAAAATTTTGGACATCCTGGGCTGAGCCCTTCAGCCCATGTGCGTTTGGCCCATTGGTGGGAGGGAGGAGGCTGGCCAAAAGAGGGGGGCCAAACCCTAGGCGCCCTCCCCTCTCCCTCTTGGCCGCCCCCCCTTTTTGCTCTTTGGCCGCCACCCCCTTGATCCCTTTGGCTACCGCCCCCAACCAGCACCCCCTGTGCCTCCACCCCTCCTATTCCCCTCCCCAAGGTGCGTCATCTTCCCAAAGAACCGATCTGCCATTGATGCCCTTGAAGCTTCCTACGGTTGGCTGTGTGGAAGGAGAAGGGGCTGTGGTGTGGTGGCCGGCCAAGGAAGAAAGAAGAGAAGGGGAGAGGAGGGAAAGGAGGGGAGGTCACCAGCAGGTGTTCCTGATCTTCGGCAACTCGTTGTAGGTAACCATCGTTCCCCATGGATTAGTTGTTTAATTGGATGTTTAGCAATGTCGGCTGTTTAGATCCCTTTCTGGCCAGTCGTTTGTACAGCGGATTTGAGATCCTTAGAAGCAAAATCTGTGGATCCCATCTCCTAGAAAAAGTTGGGTTGTGTCCTTAGCTTTCCGTGGCCGCTAAGAACGCCCAAATCCGATTAACGATTAGCGAGTTATGAATTTTCTAGTGTCGCTGTCCTGATAATCTGTCAACATTCTGACAGTCCGTAGATATCTGAGTTAATCTATTAGTTAAAGACGAAATCAGAGGATCTTGTTATAATGAAAAAGATGGGTACTTTCCTCACCTTTCTAGAAAGCTAAATAACGAAAGAATTGGACTTTCGTAGCAAAAGTTATGATAATTTTAGTGTACTGTATAGAGAACCCGACGTGATAATTGATGTTCTGTAGATTAACTTAGTAGGGGCAGTAGATTGATGAATCAGAAGAGCTCTCCAACTAAGTTTATTTAGGTAATTCAATTATCTTTCCAGAAAGTATTAGAATATCTTATTTGGACTCCTGAGCAGAAAGTTACGTATTTTAGATGTTGACTGTCCGCAGTGAACACCAAATCGATCGGTAGAAATTGGAGGATTGGAAACGCTTGGGAGTTTAGCGAGTTCAATTGTGCTCTTATTTATGCTTTTGGTCCAGTAAGCTTGTCTTAGTTTGGGTTATCATTATGTTCAGGTGGGAGCATGATCCCAGGGGCAGCGCCCTCTTCGCGTCCACCGATCTCGCACGGTTGAGGTAAGTATTCGGGTTGTAGAATAATTATGATTGTTTGTTGAGATTGAATGTGTCTTGTTCGTAATAGCCATGCATGGATGTTAATGAGACAAATTTGATAAATGCAAGTTATGGTTAAAGCTTCCTGTGTATGTTGTTAATACTTACATGTTATTATGTACACGTTGAATTCATATGTTTGGAAGATGTTGTCATTGTACATATGCATGTAATAAGCATGATTGAGACTTGGTCACGTGGTGACCAAGTATGAATAGTTGAGGTCCCCGTCATGTAAATGACGGGCTTGAGGTCCCCACATTCGTAGAATGTGGGCAATGAGTAAAGAGGTCCCCATCATGATGATGATGGACAAAGGTCCCTATACTTGTGGAGTATAGGCTCTTGGTCCCTATGTCAGAGTGCATAGGCAAGGGTATACAACGACGGCTGTATACCTCGCATTACCGGTAAAATACGAAAAGAGATAAAGTTTAAAAGGTGCATTGTATGGTCGCATTGCATAAGCATGAAAGTTATGTTAAGTGTAATGTTTAATTTGGAATATTGATGCAATGACAGTGATTTATTTTTAGCTGTAGCCTTGTTGATACTTGCTGAGTCTTTGGGCTCACCCTTGCTTTGATATGTTTTAGGTACAACTAGCAAGAACGGCATGCATGGGAGGGAGTAGATGTTTGGATGCACTCACTACCACTCATCCTTAAGGCGGCTGCCATATAGATTTTATTCCAATAATAAGTAAACTGCTTGTGAATCACTTACGGATGGTTTTAAATTTCAGATTAATTGTAATAAGGAGAATAGCAAGTTTTGTTTATGTTTATTAGGTTAACTTACATGCCTGAATGAACTTGAATATTGAGTTTAGTGTTAATTGCTATGATTAATTGTAGGAACCTCGGTATAGTTAATTATACGAAGGAGGTTCTACTGAAAATTTGGTGAGTTGTCTTAGTTTAGTTTTGTTTAATTTAATTTTAGTAGCATTCCAGGCTCAATGTTGAGTAGGGGTGTTACAGACGGGTACCCTAAGCTCCACTTTCTGAAATCGAGGCACGGAAAGAAAATCAATACAAACACCCAAAATGGACTTCTTGTTAGCCCTACATCAGTTCTAGGTGCATTTAGAATAATTCTGAGCAGGTGTGAAACTTTCCAGAACGACCGGTCTGCAAAGCTCCACTTTATGAAATCGAGGCACAGAAAGACAATCAATACCAAACACCCATAATGGACTTCTAGTGCGTCGTACCTAATTTCTAGGTGCATTTGGAATCCTTCCGAGCCGATGTGAATCTTTCAAGAATGACGCGTACATAAGCTCCACTTTATGAAATCGAGGCATGGAAAGAAAATCAATACCAAACGCCCATAATGGACTTCTGGTGTGCCCTACGTCATTTCTAGGTGTATTTGAAATCCTTCCGAGCTGGTGTGACTTTCCATAACGATGCGTACCCTGAGCTCCAGTTTTTGATATCGAGGCACGTAAAGAAAATCAATACCACACACCCATGATGGACTTCAAGTGTGCCCTATGTCTTTTCTAGGTGCATTTGGAATAATTCCGAGCAGGTATGAAAACTTTGCAGAACGATGGGTACGCTGAGCTCCACTTTATGAAATCGAGGTACTGAAAGAAAATCCATACCAAACACCCATAATGGACTTCTAGTGTGCCCTAGGTCAATTCTAGGTCCATTTGGAATAATTCTGAGCAGATGTGAAACTTTGCAGAACGACGCGTACCCTGAGCTACACTTTATAAAATCGCGGCACAGAAAGAAAATCAGTACCAAACACCCATGATGGACTTCTCGCGTGCCTGACGTAATTTCTAGGTGCATTCGGAATGCTTCCGGGTACGTGTCAAACTTTCCAGAACGACGCGTACCGTGAACTCCACTTTATTAATTCGAGGAACGGAAAGAAAATCAGTACAAACACCCAAAATGGGCTTCTAGGGTGCCCTACATCATTTCTAGGCGTATTTGGAACAATTTCGAGCAGGTGCGAAACTTTCCAGAACGACGGGTACCCTGAGCTTCCACTCTATGAAATCGAGGCACGGAAGGAAAATCAATACCAAATGCCCAAAACGGACTTCTGGTGTGCCCTACGTTATTTCTAGGTGTATTTGAAATCCTTCCGAGCCGTTATGAAACTTTGCAGAACGACGCGTACCCTGAGCTCCACTTTATGAAATCGATGCACAGATAGAATATCAATACGAAACACCCATAATGGACTTTTAGTGTGCCCTACGTCATTTCTAGGTGCTTTTGGAATAATTCTGAGCAAGTGTGAAACTTTGCAGAGCAACGGGTACCCTGAGCTCCACTTTATGAAATCGAGGCACGGAAAGAAAATCAATACCAAACAACCATAATGGACTTCTGGTGTGCCCTACGTCATTTCTAGGTTTATTTGAAATCCTTTAGAGCCGTTGTGAAACTTTGTAGAATGACGCGTACCCTGAGCTCCACTTTATGAAATCGAGGCACAGATAGAATATCAATACGAAACACCCATAACGGACCTTTAGTGTGCCCTACGTCATTTCTAGGTGTTTTTGAAATAATTTCGAGCAGGTGTGAAACTTTGCAGAACGTCGGGTACCCTGAGCTCCACTTTATGAAATCGAGGCACGCAAAGAAAATCAGTACCAAACAACCATAATGGACTTCTGGTGTGCTCTAAGTCATTTCTAGGTGCATTTGGAATAATTACGGAAAGGTGTGAAACTTGGCAGAATGACGGGTACCCTGTGCTCCACTTTATGAAATCGAGGTACAGAAAGAAAATCAGTACCAAACACCCATAATGGACTTTTAGTGTGTCCTACGTCATTTCTAGGTTCTTTTGGAATAATTTCGAGCAGGTGTGAAACTTTGCAGAACGACGGGTACCTTGAGCTCCACTTTATGAAATCGAGGCACGGAAAGAAAATCAGTACCAAACTGCCATAATGGACTTCTGGTGTGCCCTACTTCATTTAAGGTGCATTTGGAATAATTCTGAGCAGATGTGAAAATTTGCAGAACGACGCGTACCCTGAGCTCCACTTTATGAAATCGAGGCACGGAAACTAAATCAATAAAAACACCCAAACTGGACTTCTGGTGCGCCCTACACCATTTCTAGGTGCACTTGGAATCCTTACGAGCCGGTGTGAAACTTTGCAGAACGACGCGTACCCTGAGCTCCACTTTATGAAATCGAGGCACAGAAAGAAAATCAATACCAAACAACCATAATGGACTTCTGGTGTACCCTAGGTCATTTCTAGGTGCATTTGGAATAATTACGAAAAGGTGTCAAACTTTGCAGAATGACGGGTACCCTATGCTCCACTTTGTGAAATCGAGGCACAGAAAGAAAAGTAGTACCAAACACCCATAATGGACTTTTAGTGTGCCCTACGTCATTTCTAGGTGCTTTTGGAATAATTTCGAGTAGGTGTGAAACTTTGCAGAACGATGGGTACCCTGAGCTCCACTTTATGAAATCGAGGCACGGAAAGAAAATTAGTACCAAATTCCCATAATGGACTTCTAGTGTGCCCTACTTCATTTCAAAGTGCATTTGGAATAATTTTGAGCTGATGTGAAACTTTGCAGAACGACGCGTTCCCTGAGCTCCACTTTATGAAATCGAGGCACGGAAACTAAATCAATAAAAACACCCAAAATGGACTTCTGGTGCGCGCTACATCATTTCTAGGTGCACTTGGAATCCTTACGAGCTGGTGTGAAACTTTGCAGAACGACGCGTACCCTGAGCTCCACTTTATGAAAACGAGGCTCGGAAAGAAAATCAATAAAAACACCCAAAATGGACTTTTGGTGCGCCCTACGTCATTTCTATGTGCACTAGGAATCCTTACGAGCCGGTATGAAACTTTTCAAAAGTCGGCGTACCCTGAGCTTCACTTGGTGAAATCGAGGGACGGTAAGAAAATCAATACCAAACACCCATAATGCACATCTGGTGTGCCATTCGTCATTTCTAGGTGCATTGCGAATCCTTCCGAGCAGGTGTGAAATTTTGCAGAACAACGTGTAACCTGAGCTCCACTTTATGAAATCGAGGCACGGAATGAAAATCAAAACCGTGCACCCATAATGGCCTTCTAGTGTGCCCTACGTCATTTCTAGGTGGATTTGGAACAATTCCGAGTAGGTGCGAAACTTTCCAGAACGACAGGTACCCTGAGCTCCACTCTATGAAATCGAGGCATAGAAAGAAAATCAATACCAAACTCGCATAATGGACTTCTAGTGTGCTCTACGTCATTTCTAGGTGCATTGGGAATCTTTCCGAGCCTGTGTCAAACTTTCCAGAACGACGCTTACCCTAAGCTCCACTTTATGAAATCGAGGCACAGAAATAAAATCTATACCAAACACCCACAATGGATTTCTAGTGTGCCCTACGTCATTTCTAGGTGTATTTAGAATAATTCCGAGCAGGTTATAAATATTGTCCAAGGGAAGATATTTGCGTTCGTTGGGGATTCAATTGGACGGAACTAGATGGAGTCACTCCTCTGTTTACTGTCTCAGATGAGCAACCGTGTTTTAGTTCTGACATATGTTATAAACAATAGCAATACCTATCACCAGTGACACCCTCATGCTAACTTGCTTTTAGTTTAATTCTTGAGTTTTGTGCACATATATAGATCGCATTCTTTGACAAGATAAAAGGAGGGACAGAAAGTAGAAAAGAAGTTCTACCCCGCCTCGGTTGCTCGCTTTCTTCAAAGTTTCCTATCTCCCCTTTTCCTGGAAATGGGAAAGGAAAATAAACCAAAAAAACTATTGGTGAAGATAATAAATAAGTTAACCAGGCATCACAGCTCTACAGGAGGCTCCACCACGTCAATGAGATAACCTAAACATCTACAGATCTTTACGTTGCTTCGTTTATTTGCTCCAAAGGTTTAGAAGCTACAAATGAGCCAAAGTGGCTCCAGGTCTGATTTTATTTATATGCTAACATGAAATTGCGTAACATTCAAGATAACAAACTTATATACTTTCATGGGTTTTATGCTAGAACAAAAGGCATGAAGTCCTTAACTACTTATCCTACCTTAATACTACAGAAATTTTACCTCAGGCAGGAGTAGACTTGAAAGACATCGAGAACATGGAGACCTTCCAAATCCAAAGCCTGGGATGACGGCGACAGCTCTAAAAAAACTAGCAAATTGCCATTCTTGAACCAAATCCACACCAGCATCTCGCCATGCTTCTCAAGAAAATGGACAGAATTTAAACACAGCATGGAAAACTGAAAACTCACAGTTTAATCAATTGCAAACACCCATAACGGACATCTAGTGTGCCCTACATCATTTATAGGTGCATTGGGAATCCTTCCGAGTAGGTGTGAAACTTTCTAGAACGACGCGTACCCAGAGCTCCACTTTATGAAATCGAGGCACGAAAAGAAAATCAATACAAACACCCAAAATGGACTTCTGGTGTGCCCTACGTCATTTCTAGGTGCATTTTGAATAATTCCGAGCAGATGTGAAACTTTCCAGAATGACGGGTACTCGGAGCTCCACTTTACGCAATCGAGGCATGGAAAGAAAATCAATAACAAACAAGCATAATGGACTTCTAGTGTGCCCTACGTCATTTCTAGATGCGTTGGGAATCGTTCCGTGCCGGTGTCAAACATTCCAGAATGACGGGTACCCTGAGCTCCACTCCATGAAATCGAGGCACGGAAAGAAAATCAATACCAAACACATATATTGGACTTCTAGTGTGCCCTATGTCATTTCTAGGTGCATTTGGAATAATTCTGAGCAGGTGTGAAACTTTCCAGAATGACAAGTACCCCGAACTCCATTTATGAAATCGAGGCACAGAAAGAAAAATCAATACCAAGGACCCATAATGGACTACTACTCTGCCCTACCTCATTTCTAGTTGCATTTGAAATCCTTCTAAGCTGGTGTGAAACTTTCCACTTTATGAAATCGAGGCACGGAAAGAAAATCAATACAAACACCCAAAATGGACTTCTGGTGTGCCCTGCATCATTTCTTGGTGCATTTGGAATGATTCGAAGCCGGAGTGAAACTTTCCAGATCGAGGGGTACATAGAGCTCCACTTTCGATACCGGCTCGGAAGGATTCCTAACGCACCTACAAATGACGTAGGGCACAATAGAAGTCCATTATGGGTATTAGGTAATGATTTTCTTTCCTTGGCTCGATTTCATAAAATGGAGCTCACAGTATGCGTCGTTTTGGAAAGTTTCACACCCGCTCCGAAGGATTCCAAATGGATCTAGAAATGAGGTAGCGCACACTAAAAGTCCATTTTTGGTGTTTGTATTGATTTTCTAGGTGTATTTATATGGGTACCCAGAATGGACATTATACGTGTACCCTGAGCTCCACTTTATGAAATCGATGCACGGAAAGAAAATCAATACCAAACAGCCATAATGGACTCCTAGTGTGCCCTACGTCATTTCTAGGTGCATTGGGAATAATTCCTAGAAGGTGTGAAACATTGCAGAACAACGGGTACACAGAGCTCCACTTTATGAAATCGTGGCACGGAAAGAAAATCAAAACCAAGCTCCCATAATGGACTTCTAGTGTGCCCTACCTTATTTCTAGGTGCATTTGGAATCCTTCCGAGTCGGTGTGAAACTTTCCAGAACGACGCGTACCCTGAGCTCCAATTTATAAAATCGAGGCACAAAAAGAAAATCAATTCCAAACACCCATAATGGACTTCTAGTGTGCCCTATGTCATTTCTAGGTGCGTTTATACGGGTACCCAAAATGGACTTTATACGCGTACCCTGAGCTCCACTTTTAGAAATCGAGGCAACCTAGAAGTATCCTATGCTCCAATTTATGAAATCGAGGTACTGAAAGAAAATCAATACCAAACACCCGTAATGGACTTCTAGTGTGCCCTACGTTATTTCTATGTGCATTGGGATTAATTCCGAGCAGGTGTGAAACTTTCCAGAACAACGCGTATCTTGAGCTCCACTTTATGAAATCGAGGCACGGAAAGAAAATCAATACCACACACCCAAAATGGACTTCTAGTGTGCCCTACGTTATTTCTAGGTTCATTTGGAACAATTCCGAGCAGGTGCGAAACTTTATAGAATGATGGGTACCCTAAGCTCTCTATGAACTCGAGGCACGGAAAGAAAATCAGGACCAAACACGCATAATGGACTTATAGTATGCCCTACGTCACTTTTAGGAGCATTGAGAATCCTTCTGAGCCAGTGTCAAACTTTCCAGAACGACGCGTAGCCAGATCTCCACTTAATAAAATCACCCTTAGTGGATTTCTAGTGTGCCCTACGTCATTGCTAAGTTCATTTGGAATAATTCCGAGCAGGTGAGAAACAATCCAGAACGACTGCTACCCTAATCTCCACTTAATGAAATCGATGCATGGAAAGAAAACCTATACCAAACACCCTTAATGGATTTCTACTGTGCCCTACGTCTTTGCTAAGTGCATTTGGAATAATTCCGAGTAGGTGAGAAACTATCTAGAACGACTGGTATCCTGAACTCCACTTTAGTAAATCGAGGCACAGAAAGAAAAAGAATACTAAAGAGTAATGGACTACTAGTGTGCCCTACCTCATTTCTAGTTGCATTTGGAATCCTTCTGAGCTGGTGCGAAATATTCCAAAATGACGCGTACCCTAAACTCCTCTTTATGAAATCGAGGCACGGAAAGAAAATCAATACCAATCACGCAAAATGGATTTCTGCTGTGCCCACGTCATTTCTAGATGCATTTGCAATCCTTCTGAGCAGGTGTGAATCTTTCTAGAACAATACGTACCCTGAGATCCAGTTTATAAAATCATGGCATGAAAAGAAAATAAATAACAAACACCCATAATGGACTTGTAATCTGCCCTACGTCATTTCTACGTACATTTAGAATAATTCTGAGTCGGTGTGAAACTTTCCAGAACGACGCATACCTGAGCTCCACTTTATGAAGTCGAGGCATAGAAAGAAAATCAATACTAAACACCCATAATGGACATCTAGTGTGTCCTACGTCATTTCTTGTTGCATTTGGAACAATTCCGAGCAGGTGTCAAACTTTCCAGAACGACAGGTACCCAAGCTCCACTTTATGAAATAGAGGCACGGAAAGAAAATCAATACAAACACCTAAAATGGACTTCTGGTGTGCCCTACGTCATTTCGAGGTCCATTTGGAATAATTCCAAGCCGGTGTGAAACTTTCCAGAACGACGAGTACCTAGAGCTCCACTTTATGAAATCGAGGCACGGAAAGAAGAACAACACCAAACTCCCATAATGGACTTCTAGCGTGCTAGGTGCATTTGGAATCCTTCCGAGCCGGTGTGAAACTTTCCAGAACGACGCGTACGCTAAGCTGCACTTTATAAAATCGAGCCACGGAAAGAAAATCCACACCAAATAACTATAATGGACATCTGGTGTGCCCTACATCATTTCTAGGTGTATTTGGAATCGTTCCGAGACTGTGTAAAACTTTCCAAAACGACACGTACTATGAGCTCCAATTTATGAAATCGAGGCACGGAACGAAGATCAATACCAAACACCCATAATGGACTTCTAGTGTGCCCTACGTCATTTCTAGGTGTATTTGCAATAATTCGGCGGTGTAAAACTTTCTTTGACCATTTAGTACCCTAAGCTCCACATTATGAAATCGAGGCACGGAAAGAAAATCAATACAAACACCCAAAATGGAGTTTTGGTGTGCCCTATGTATTTTCTAGGTGTATTTGGAATAATTCCGAGCAGGTGTGAAACTTTGCTGAATGACAGATATCCAGAGCTCCACTTAATGAAATCGAGGCACGGAAAGACATTCAATACCAAACACCCATAATAGACTTCTAGTGTGCCCTACCTCATTTCTAAGTGCATTTGGAATCCTTCCGAACTGGTGTGAAACTTTCAAGAATGACGCGTACCCTGAGCTCTATTTTATGAAATCGAGGCACGTAAAGAAAATCAATACCAAATGCCTATAAGGTACTTCTGGTGTGCCCTACGTCATTTCTAGGTGCATTTGGAATCCTTCCAAGCCGCTGTGAAACTTTCTAGAACGACGTGTACCTGGAGCTCCACTTTAAGAAATCGAGGCACAGAAAGAAAATCAATTCCAAACACCCATAGTGGACTTCTAGTGTGCCCTACATCATTTCTAGGTGCATTGGGAATAATTCCGAGCAGGTGTGAAACTTTGGGGAACGACGGGTATCCTGAGTTCCACTTTATGAAATCGAGGCACAGAAAGAAAATCGATAACAAACACCCATAATGGACTTCTAATATGCCCTACCTCATTTCTAGGTGCATTTAGATTCCTTCCGAGCCGGTGTGAAAGTTTCCAGAACGACGCATACCTGATGCATCCTTAGCTATGCTGCTACATATAGTATTTTGAATTCATCAAGTACCTCATAACAACACGTGCTTACTAAAAGAGTTGAAGAACAAGAGACGCTTGTGAGTGAAGCTTGTGCAAAGAAGCTTAACCAACAGGTGACTCCTCTCCTAACTGAGTTTCCTTTTGATTCTCATGTGAATTGGCTACTACCTAAAGCTCTTAATTTTGGTGTAGTTAGGTTTCACAAAGAGGAGGCATGGTTGGCCGAAATGAATAGAGAAGAAGAAGGAGAAAAGCAATATATTGATTTCAGCCCAATTCTATCAACAAGAGAAGTAGCACTTGTTTTGATCGAAAACAAAGAAAGCATAAAGAAAGAAGTGCACGAACGCAAGAAGGAAGAAGCAAAGAGACAAGAGGAGAAACAAACATACCAATTTTAGCCTAAATCCAAGACAACAAAAAAAAGGAAAATCCGAAATACTGTTCATGTAAACAGTATCTGAGCCTGGAATGCTACTAAAATTAAATTAAACAAAACTAAACTAAGACCAATTACCAATTTTCGGCAGAACCTCCTTTGTGTAATTAACTATACCGAGGTTCCAATAATTAATCATAGCAATTAACAATAAACTCACTATTCAAGTTCATTCAAGCATGGAAGATAATCTAATAAACATAGACAAAACTTGCTATTCTCCTTACTGTAAATTAATCTGAAACTTAAAACCATCCATAAGTGATTCTCAAGCAGTTTACTTATTATTGGATAAAATCTAAATGGCAGTCGCCTTAAGGATGAGTGGTAGTGGGTGCATCCAAACATTTACTCCCTCCCATGAATGCCGTTCTTGCCAGTTGTACCTAAAACATATCAAAGCAAGAGTGAGCCCAAAGACTCAACAAGTATCAACAAGGCTAAAGCTAAAATCATAGTCATAGCATCAATATTCCAAATTAAACACTACACTAAACATAGCCTTCATGCTTATGTAATGCGACCATGCAATGCACCTTTTAAATTTTATCTCTTTTCGCATTTTACCGGTAATGCGGGATATACAACCATCGATGTATACCCTTGCCTATGCACTCTGGCACAGGGACCAAGAGCCTATACTCCACAAGTATAGGGACCTTTGCCCATCATCATCATGATGGGGACCTCTTTACTCATTGCCCACATTCTACGAATGTGGGGACCTCAAGCCCGTCATTTACATGACGGGGACCTCAACTATTCATACTTGGTCACCACGTGACCAAGACTCAATCGTGCTTACTACATGCATATGTACAATGACATCATCTTCCAAACATATGAATTCAACGTGCACATAATAACATGTAAGCATTAACAACATACACAGGAAGCTTTAACCATAACTTGCATTTACCAAGATATATTGTAATTCATCACATTAACAACCATGCATGGCTATTACGAACAAGACACAATCAATCTTAGCAAACAATCATAATTATTCTACAACCCGAATACTTGCCTCAACCGTGCGAGAACGGTGGACACGAAGAGGGCGCTGCCCCTGGGATCACGCTCCCACCTGAACATAATGATAACCCAAACTAAGACAAGCATACTGGACCAAAGGCATAAATAAGAACACAATTGAACTGGCTAAACTCCCAAGCGTTTCCAATCTCCCAATTTCTACCGATCGATTTGGTGTTCACTGCGGGCAGTCAACTTCTAAAATACATAACTTTCTGCTCAGGAGTCCAAATAAGATGTTCTAATACTTTCTGGAAAGATAATCAAATTACCTAAATAAACTTAGTTGGGGAGCCCTTCTGATTCTGCCATCTACTGCCCCTACCAAGCCAATCTACAGAACATTAATTATCACGTCGGGTTCTCTGGACAGTACACTAAAATTATCATAACTTTTGCTACGAAAGTCCAATTCTTACGTTATTTAGCTTTATGGAAAGGTAAGGAAATTACACATCTTTTTCATTATAACAAGATCCTCTGATTTCGTCTTTAACTAATAGATTAACTCAGATTTCTACAGACTGTCAGGATGTGACAGATTAACAGGACAGCGGCACTAAATAATTCATAACTTTCTAACCATTAATCAAATCTGGGCGTTCTTGGCGGCCACGGAAAGATAACAACATAGTCCAACTATTTCTAAGAGGTTGGATCCCTAGATTCTGCCTCTACGGACATGAAAACCATCGTCCAAACTACTGGATAGAACACGATCTATTAAACCGACGCAATTCAACCTATCAAACGACATCAAACGCATCTACTACACATTAACCAGCGAAGAACACGCGACGTTACACTTGTAGAATTGTAGAAAGTTGAAGAACTTGCCCCGCGAGGTTGATCTCCTTCCGTCGCCTTGCTCCTTCCTCCAATGGCCGGTAGCGGGGAACACCAAGGCCGGCAGCAGGGAGCACCAAGGGGGGAGATGTACTGTAGTAGGGGAACTGTAGCGGCAGCGGGCACTATAGCTACTGTACGTTCTAGGGTTTCCCCTCTCCTTTTAATGGTGGCCGGCCCCTTATAGGCCTCCTGGGCCAAGGCCCGAGGTCCAGGTTGTCGGGATTTTGCGTAAAACTCCATTCTTTCTCCATTCTTTCTTCTCTCTAATAAATCACTTGCTAACTAATTCTTCTCTCTAAATAATTATTCTCACACTTAACGAATACTTTTGGGATATTACATTCTACATTACCACAAATAGAATTCTAGATATTGTTTCATGATGCGAGTCTCCAATTTCCCAAGTCGTTTTTCCTCCCGAACTTATGGTACCACCGTACCTTGATGCAAATGATGTATTACGCTTCATTACTCATACCGACCTCACTAGAAACACCCAACGGACAGGACTCGAAGATGCGGTAATTACTTGCTGGCCAACGACTCTTATGTAACCTTACACTCAAAATACCTCAAGCATTCTGTCAACACCGGGTCATAGAAACCGTTATATACCCCGCTACAGGACTCGAGACGGTTCTAGCGAATAGCGATTATTCCAAAATCCCCGCAACTTCCAAAACAACCAAATATACTTTAGGCTATCTTTCTCTTTGGGACCAAACCATATAGCTTGCACGTAAACATATGGAACTCTTGTTCCATCTCTTAGTCGATCTCTTCATCATAACAAGGAGAACCTCCGTTAAGCAGGGGCACGCAACACAACTTATTTCAATCAAACTTTAATAATCATATTTAACTGAAAACAAAGGATTCACAATGCAATTTCAACTTTCCTCCAAAACACTCAAATCCAAAATCGAAGATTCCTCATGAAAACCTTTTCACATCCAACTAGGAAGTTTGCAAACAACACCACATACACCAAAAGAGAAATCGCTTGAATGCCCAAATCAAACACTTCATTTATTTTCCTGAACTGGAAAGATCCACCTTGCCACCATGCAGTCAACTCAAATTGTACTCGATCTCTGTTATAAAAACTCAGCTCAAACAAGAATCGAGATAGCACTTCTCTACTCGAGAAAAAAATTCTTTTCTCAGATGTTCTTTCTGTTAAATCACTTGCTAACTAATTCTTCTCTCTAACTAATTATTCTCACTCGAATACTTTTGGGATATTACATATGATATCAAGTTTGAGTTTTGACCTCATTTTACTTCGGAGAGGTAAGAACGTGATTTGGTAAGACGAGTGAGTTTGAGAGCTACACATACACCTACATACATATTCTTTGCTTTGCTACAAACAATGGCACGAAAAGAAAAATCAACATCAAACTCCCATAATGGACTTATAGTGTGCCCTACCTCATTTCTAGGTGCATTTGGAATCTTGAGCCGGTGTGAAACTTTCCAGAACGACGCATACCCTAAGCTCCACTTTATAAAATCGAGGCACGGAAAAAAAATCATTACCAAACACCCATAATGGACTTCTAGTGTGTCCTACGCAGGGTTCACAATTTCGAGAAATTTCACCGAAATTTCAGAAATTTCGGTCCTTTCGGATGGTGACGAAAGAAATCAAATTCGTTCAAAAAAATTCGGTTGGTTTGAATTTGAAGAAAATTTGGAGGGTTAAAAGAAATAAACACTAGTATAGAATCAAAAGTTGAAGGCAGCCTAGTGGCAACGCGTCTGTTCGCTAGTTCCTGGTGGCGAGGGGTCGAATCCCACCTGAAGCACTAATTTTTGCCATTATTTCAAATTTTAGTTTCAAATTTGATTCAAACCAGTTTGAAAATCCACCGAAATTTTGAACTGAAATTCCGAAATTTCGGTCATTTCGGCCATTTCGTCCACCAACTAATTTTTTTAGAAAACGAATTTGTGAACTTGGAATTATTCCGAAAGCGTGTGAAACTATGCGAATCCATCTGCACCCCGAGCTCCCTTTATGAAATCGAGACACAGAAATAAAATCAATACCAAACACCCATAATAGACTTCCAGCGTGCTCTATGTCATTTCTAGGTGTATTGGGAATCCTTCCGAGCCAGTGTCAAAGTTTCCAAAATGACGCGTACCCTGAGCACCACTTTATGAAATCGAGGTATGAAAAGAAAATCAATACCAAACACCCATAATAGACTTTTAGTGTGCTCTACATCATTTCTAGGTACATTTGAAATATTTTTGAGCAGGTGTGAAACTTTCCAGAATGATGGGTACTCTAAGCTCCACTTTGTTAAATCGCGGCACGGAAATAAAATAAACACCACACACCCATAATGGACTTATAGTGTGTCCTACCTCATTTTTAGGTGTATTTGGAATCTTTTTTAGCCGATTTGAAACTTTCCAGAACGACGCGTACGCTGAGCTCAACTTTATGAAATCGAGGCACAGAAAGAGAATCAACACCAAATACTCATAATGGACTTCTAGCACCCTATGTCATTTATAAGTGCATTGGGAATCCTTCCGAGTAGGTGTGAAACATTCTAGAACGACGCATACCCTGATCTCCACTTTATGAAATCGAGGCACAGAAATAAAATCATTACCAAACACCCATAATAGACTTCTAGTATGTCCCACGTCATTTCTAGGTGCATTTAGAACAATTCCGAACAGGTGTGAAACTATCCGAATCCATTTAGTACCACGAGCTCCACTTTATGAAATCGAGGCACAGAAAGAAAATCATTAACAAACACGCGTAATGGACTTCTAGTGTGCCCTACATTATTTCTAAGTGCATCGGGAATCGCTTTAGTCGTTGTCAAACATTCCGAATCGACGTGCACTCGAGCTCCACTTTATGAAATCGAGGCACGGAAAGAAAATCTATACTAAACACTCATAATAGACTTCTAATGTGCCCTACATCATTTATACGTGCATTTTGAATAATTCCGAGCAGGTATGAAACTTTCTAGAACGACGCGTACCCTGAGCTCCACTTTGTGAAATCGAGGCACAGAAAGAAAATCAATACCAAACAGCCATAATGGACTTCTAGTGTGCCGTATGTCATATCTAGGTGCATTGGAATCCTTCCGAGCAGGCGTGAAACTTTCTAGAACGACGGGTATCTTGAGCTCCACATTATGAAATAGAGGCACGGAAAGAAAATCAATACCATACAGCCATAATGGACTTCTAGTGAGCCCTACGTTATATCTTGGTGCATTTGGAACAATTCCGAGCAAAAGTAAAACTTTCCGAATCCATTTAGTACCCGAGCTCTACTCTATGAAATCGAGGCACGGAAAGAAAAATCAATACGAAAGACGCATAATGGATTTCTGGTCGGCCCTATGTCATTTCTAGGTGCATTAGGAATCCTTCTGAGCTGGTGTCAAACTTTCAAAATGACGCGTACCTTGAGCTCCACTTAATGAAATCGAGGCGCGGAAAGAAAATCAATACCAAACACCCATAATGGACTTCTAGTGTGCCCTACGTTATTTCTAGGTGCATTTAAAATAATTACAAGCAGGTGTGAAACTTTTCAGAACGACTGCTACCTGAACTCCACATTATGAAATCGAGGCACAGAAAGAAAATCAATACCAAAAAGCCATAATGGACTACTAGTGTGTCCCACCTCATTTCTAGTGTGCCCTACGCCATTTCTAGGTGTATTGGTAATCCTTTCGATCCGGTGTCAAACTTTCGAGAACGGCACGTACTCTAAGTTCCACTTTGTGAAATTGATGCACGGAAAGAAAATTAATACCAAACACCAAAAATTGACTTCTAGTGTGCCCCACGTTGTTTATAGGTGTGTTGGGAATACTTCCAAGCCGGTGTCATACTTTCGAGAACGACGCGTACTTTGAGCTCCACTTCATTAAATCGAGGCACAGAAAGAAAATCAATACCAAACACCCACAATAGACTTCTAGTGTGCCCTACGTCATTTCTAGCCACATTTAGAATAATTCCGAGCAGGTGTGAAACTTTCCTGAACGACGGGTACCCTGAGCTCCACTTCATGAAATCGAGGCACAGAAAGAAAATCAATACAAACACCCAAAATAAACTTCTAGTGTGCCCTACGTCATTTCTACGTGCATTGGGAATAATTCCGAGCAGGTGTGAAACTTTGCAGAACGACGGGTACCCTAAGCTCCGCTTTATGAAATCGAGGCACAGAAAGAAAATCGATAACAAACACCCATAATGGACTTCTAGTGTGCCATACCTCATTTCTAGGTGCATTTAGAATCCTTCCGTGCCAACGTGAAAGTTTCCAGAATGACGCGTACCCTAAGCTCCACTTTATGAAATCGAAGCATGGAAAGAAAATCAATATAAACACCCAAAATGGACTTTGAGTGTGCGCTACCTCGTTTCTAGGTCCGTTTGGAATCCTTCGGAGCGGGTGAGAAACTTTGCAGAACGACGCGTACCCTGAGCCCCTCTTTATGAAATCGAGCCATGGAAAGAAAATCGATAACAAACACCCATAATGGACTTTTAGTGTGCCCTACCTCATTTCTAGGTGCATTTAGAATCCTTCCGAGCCGGTGTGAAAGTTTCCAGACCGACGCATAACCTAAGCTCCATTTTATGAAATCGAGGCACGGAAAGAAAAATCAATACCAAATACCCATAATGGACTTCTAGTGTGCCCTACGTCATTTGTAGGTGCATTAGGAATCCTTCCGAGCTGGTGTCAAACTTTCTTGAACAACGCGTTCCCTGAGCTCCACTTTATGAAATCGAGGCACTGAAAGAAAATAAATACTAAACACCCATAATGGACTTCTACTGTGCACAACATCATTTCTTGTTGCATTTGGAATAATTCCGAGTAGGTGCCAAACTTTCTAGAACGACGGGTAACCAAAGCACCACTTGATGAAATCGTGGCACGGAAAGAAAATCAATACAAACACCAAAAATGGACTTTTGGAGTGCCCGATGTCATTTCTAGGTGCATTTGATAATTCCAAGCCGGTGTGAAACTTTCCAGAACAACGGGTACCCAGAGCTCCACGTTACGAAATCGAGGTACGGAAAGAAAAACAACACCAAACTCCCATAATGGAGTTCTAGTGTGCCCGACCTTTTTTCTAGGTGCGTTCGGAAACCTTCCGAGCCGGTATGAAACTTTCCGGAACGACGCGTACCTTAAGCTCCAGTTTATGAAATCGAGGCACGGAAAGAAAATCCACACCAAATAACTATAATGGACTTCTGATGTGCCCTACGTCACTTTATGTGCATTTGGAATAATTCACAGCAACTGTGAAACATTCCAGAGTGACGGGTACCCAGAGCTCCACTTTGTGAAATCGAGGCATGGAAAGAAAATGAACATCAAACTCCCAAAATGGACTTCTAGTGTGCCCTACCTCATTTCTAGGTGCATTTGGAATCTTTCCGAGCCGGTGTGAAACTTTCCAGAACGACGCTGCACTCGAGCTCCAATTTATGAAATCGAGGCACGGAAAGAAAATCAAAACCAAACACCCATAATGGACTTCTAGTGTGCCCTACGTCATTTCTAGGTGCATTTGGAATAATTCTGAGTAGGTGTAAAACTTTGCAGAGCGATTGCACCGAGCTCCACATTATGAAATCGAGGCTCGAAAGAAAATCAACGCAAACACCCAAAATGGACTTCGTGTGCCCTATGTCATTTCTAGGTGTATTTGGAATAATTCCGAGCGTGTGAAACTTTCTCAACGCAGCGGTATCCAGAGCTCCACTTTTCGAATTCGAGGCACAGAAAGACAATCAATATGAAACACCGAAAATAGACTTCTAGTGTGCCCTACCTCATTTCTAGGTGCATTTGGAATACTTCCGAGCTGGTGTGAAACTTTCCAGAACGACGCGTACCCTAAGCTCCAATTCGTGAAATCGAGGCATGGAAAGAAAATCCACACCAAATAACTACAATGGACTTCTGGTGTGCCCTACGTCATATCTAAGTGCATTTGGAATAATTCCGAGCAAGTGTGAAACATTCCAGAACGACGGGTACCCGGAGCTTCCACTTTATGAAATCGAGGCATGGAAAGAAAATGAACATCAAACTCCCATAATGGACTTCTGGTGTGCCCTACCTCATTTCTAGGTGCATTTGTAATCTTTCCGAGCTGGTGTGAAACTTTCCAGAACGACGCGTACCCCGAGCTCCAATTTATGAAATTGAGGCACGGAAAGAAAATCAAAACCAAGCACCCATAATGAACTTCTAGTGTGCCCTACGTCATTTCTAGGTGCATTTGGAATAATTCTGAGCAGGTGTAAAACTTTACAGAGCGACGGCTACCCGGAGATCCACATTATGAAATCGAGGCACGGAAAGAAAATCAACGCAAACACCCAAAATGGACTTCTGGTGTGCCCTATGTCATTTCTAGGTGCATTTGTAATAATTCTAAGCAGGTGTGAAATTTTGCTGAACGACGGTATCCAGAGCTCCACTTTACGAAATCGAGGCACAGAAAGACAGTCAATACGAAACACCCAAAATAGACTTCTAGTGTGCCCTACCTCATTTCTAGGTGCATTTGGAATCATTCCGAGCCGGTGTGAAACTTTCCAGAACGACGCGTACCCTAATCTCCAATTTATGAAATCGAGACATGGAAAGAAAATGAGCATCAAACTCCCATAATGGACTTCTAGTGTGCCCTACCTCATTTGTACGTGCATTTGGAATCTTTCCGAGCCGGTGTGAAACATTCCAGAACGACGCGTACCCTGAGCTCCAATTTATGAAATCGAGGCACGGAAAGAAAATCAAAACTAAACACCCATAATGGACTTCTAGTCTGCCCTATGTCATTTCTAGGTGCATTTGGAATAATTCCGAGCAGGTGTGAAACTTGGCTGAACGACTGTATCCAAAGCTCCACTTTACGAAATCGAGGCACAGAAACACAATCAATACGAAACATGCAAAATGGACTTCTAGTGTGCCCTACCTCATTTCTAGGTGCATTTGGAATCCTTCCGAGCCAGTGTGAAACATTCCAGAAAGACGCGTACCGTAAGCTCCAATTTATGAAATCGAGGCACGGAAAGAAAATCCACACCAAATAACTATAAAGGACTTCTGGTGTGCCCTACGTCATTTCTAGGTGCATTTGGAATAATTCCGAGCAAGTCTGAAACAATCCAGAATGACAGGTACCCAGAGCTCCACTGTATGAAATCGAGGCTTGAAATAGAAAATGAACATCAAACCCCCATAATGGACTTCTAGTGTGCCCTACCTCATTTCTAGGTGCATTTGGAATCTTTCCGAGCCGGTGTGAAACTTTCCAAAACGACGCTTACCCTGAGCTCCAATTTATGAAATCGAGGCACGGAAAGAAAATCAATGCAAACACCCAAAATAGACTTCATGTGTGTCCTCTGTCATTTCTAGGTACATTTGGAATAATTCCGAGCAGGTGTGAAACTTTGCTGAGCGACGGCATCCAGAGCTCCACTTTACGAAACACGCAAAATAGACTTCTAGTGTGCCCTACCTCATTTCTAGGTGCATATGGAATCCTTCCGAGCCGGTGTGAAACTTTCCAGAACGACGCGTACCGTAAGCTCCAATTTATGAAATCGAGGCACGGAAAGAAAATCCACACCAAATAACTATAATGGACTTCTGGTGTGCCCTACGTCATTTCTAGGTGCATTTTGAATAAATCCGAGCAAGTGTGAAACATTCTAGAACGACGGGTACACAGAGCTCCACGGTATGAAATCGAGGCATGGAAAGAAAATGTAGATCAAACTCCCATAATGGACTTCTAGTGTGCCCTACCTCATTTTTAGGTGCATTTGGAATCTTTCCGAGCCGGTGTGAAACATTCCAGAACAACGCGTACCCTGAGCTCCAATTTATGAAATCGAGGCACGGAAAAAAAATCAAAACCAAACACCCATAATGGACTTCTAGTGTGCCCTACGTCATTTCTAGGTGCAGTTGGAATAATTCTGAGCCGGTGTAAAACTTTGCAGAGCGACGGGTACCCGGAGCTCCACATTATGAAATCGAGGCACGGAAAGAAAATCAAGGCAAACACCCAAAATGGACTTCTGGTCTGCCCTATGTCATTTCTAGGAGCATTTGGAATAATTTCGAGCAGGTGTGAAACTTGGCTGAACGACGATATCCAGAGCTCCACTTTACGAAATCGAGGCACAGAAAGACAATCAATACGAAACACGCAAAATGGACTTCTAGTGTGCCCTACCTCATTTCTAGGTGCATTTGCAATCCTTCCGAGCCGGTGTGAAACTTTCCAGAACGACGCGTACCGTAAGCTCTAATTTATGAAATCGAGGCACGGAAAGAAAATCCACACCAAATAACTATAATGGACTTCTGGTGTGCCGTACGTCATTTCTAGGTGCATTTGGAATAATTCCGAGCAAGTGTGAAACATTCTAGAACGACGGGTACCCAGAGCTCCACTGTATGAAATCGAGACATCGAAAGAAAATGTAGATCAAACTCTCATAATGGACTTCTACAATGCCCTACCTTATTTTCAGGTGCATTTGGAATCTTTCCGAGCCGGTGTGGAACTTTCCAGAACAACGCATACCCTGTGCTCCAATTGATGAAATCGAGGCACGGAAAGAAAAATGAAAACCAAACACCCATAATGGACTTCTAGTGTGCCCTACGTCATTTCTAGGTGCATTTCGAATAATTCTGAGCAGGTGTAAAATTTTGCAGAGCGATGGGTACACGGACCTCCACATTATGAAATCGAGGCACAGAAAGAAAATCAACGCAAACACACAAAATGGACTTCTGGTGTACCCCATGTCATTTTTAGGTGCATTTGGAATAATTCTGAGCAGGTGTGAAACTTTGCTTAACGACGGTATCCAGAGCTCCACTTTACGAAATCGAGGCACAGAAAGACAATGATAAGGATCCACCTAGTTGATCAGATGAATCCTGATTGTTGGCCCAATCTTTCACGGTACACTCGAAGATCAGTAGCAATCTCACAAATCAATTCGGTGAATTGAATTGTAAGAAAATCAATACACTCACAAACCAATCTAATAGATTGAATTGCAAGTAGTAGCCTTCGGTCAATACTACTCAAGCAAGAGATAGATATCTTGATCTCGCCTCAATCTTACTCCTCAATCTCTCCAACTCATACCACAACTCATGAACACACGATATGCGCCAAAACGGCTTTTTCCGATTTTTATTATCTAAATCATAACTTGTCCACCCATATGGTGCGCCATGGGGGGTTTATATAGCCTCCCACGCAAGCACACAACTCACAAACCGAAGTTGCTACAATGAATCGTGTCCGAGTGGCCTTCCTCGAACGTACTCAATGTCGAACTCAAGGAACTCAAACTCTTTGACGTGCAATCGCATGTCCTCCTCTGGATCAAACACACCCAACAAAGATGCGTGCACATGTATATGCATGGGTTGACTCCATGCACTGCTCAAGTACAACATGCATACATTGAGTTTTCTTTCCTTGGTTTCGAACAACATGCGTGACATCCTCTTGCACTGCAGCAGCCTTGATAATGTCATGCCCATTGTTTTGATCAAGTATTAAATGAGGCAAATCAGAAACATTTGTTATTGATAATCTGGCCGCATCAGACAATCAATACGAAACACCCAAAATAGACTTCTAGTGTGCCCTACCTCATTTCTAGGTGCATTTGGAATCCTTCCGAGCCGGTGTGAAACATCCTAGAACGACGCATACCCTAAGATCCAATTTATGAAATCGAGGCATGGAAACAAAATGAACATAAAACTCCCATAATGGACTTGTAGTGTGCCCTACCTCATTTCTAGGTGCATTTGGAATCTTCCCGAGCCGGTGTGAAACTTTCCAGAACGACGCGTACCCTGAGCTCCAATTTATGAAATCGAGGCACGGAAAAAAAATCAAAACCAAACACCCATAATGGACTTCTGGTCTGCCCCATGTCATTTCTAGGTGCATTTGGAATAATTCCGAGCAGGTGTGAAACTTGGCTGAACGACGGTATCCACAGCTCCACTTTACGAAATCGAGGCACAGAAAGACGATCAATACGAAACACGCAAAATGGACTTCTAGTGTTCTCTACCTCTTTTTTAGGTGCATTTGGAATCCTTCCGAGCCGTGTGACACATTCCAGAACGACGGGTACCTAGAGCTCCACTTTATGAAATCGAGGCATGGAAAGAAAATGAACATGAAACTCCCATTATGGACTTCTAGTGTGCCCTACCTCATTTCCATGTGCATTTGGAATATTTCTGAGCCGGTGTGAAACTTTCCAGAACGACGCGTACCCTGAGCACGTGAATTTATGAAATCGAGGCACGGAAAGAAAATCAAAACCAAACACCCATAATGGACTTCTACTGTGCCCTACGTTATTTCTACGTGCATTTGGAATAATTCTAAGCCGGTGTAAAACTTTGCAGAGCGACGGGTACCCGGAGCTCCACCTTATGAAATCGAGGCACGAAAAGAAAATCAATGCAAACACCCATAATGGACTTCTGGTCTGCCCTATGTCATTTCTAGGTGCATTTGAAATAATTCCGAGCAGGTGTGAAACTTGGCTGAACGACGGTATCCACAGCTCCACTTTACGAAATCGAGGCACAGAAAGATCATTAATACGAAACACGCAAAATCGACTTCTAGGGTGCCCTACCTCATTTCTAGGTGCATTTGGAATATTTTCGAGCCGGTGTGAAACTTTCCAGAACAACGCGTACCCTAAGCTCCAATTTATGAAATCGAGGCACGGAAAGAAAATCCACACCAAATAACTACAATGGACTTCTTGTGTTCTCTACGTCATTTCTAGGTGCATTTGGAATAATTCCGAGCAAGTGTGAAACATTCCAGAAGGACGGGTACCCAGAGCTCCACTTTATGAAATCGAGGCATGGAAAGAAGATGAACATCAAACTCCCATAATGGACTTCTAGTGTGCCCTACCTCATTTCTAGGTGCATTAGGAATCTTTTCCGAGCCGGTGTGAAACTTTCCAGAACGGCGCGTACCCTGAGCTCTAATTTATGAAATCGAGGCACGGAAAAAAAATCAAAGCCAAACACCCATAATGGACTTCTACTGTGCCCTACGTCATTTCTAAGTGCATTTGGAATAATTCTGTGCAGGTGTAAAAGTTTGCAGAGCGACGGGTACCCGGAGCTCCACCTTATGACATCGAGGCACGGAAAGAAAATTAATAAAAACACCCAAAATGGACTTCTGGTCTGCCCTATGTCATTTCTAGGTGCATTTGGAATAATTCCGAGCAGGGGTGAAACTTGGCTGAACGACGGTATCCACAGCTCCACTTTACGAAATCGAGACACAGAAAGACGATCAATACGAAACACGCAAAATGGACTTCTAGTGTGCCCTACGTAATTTCTAGGTGCATTTGGAATATTTCCGAGCCGGTGTGAAACTTTCCAGAACGACGCGTACCGTAAGCTCCACTTTATGCAATCGAGGCACGGAAAGAAACTCCACACCTAATAACTATAATGGACTTCTGGTGTGCCCTACGTCATTTCTAGGTGCATTTGGAATAATTCCGTGCAAGTGTGAAATTTTCCAAAACGACGGGTACCCAGAGCTCCACTGTATGAAATTGAGGCATGGAAAGAAAATGAACATCAAACTCCCATAATGGACTTCTAGTGTGCCCTATCTCATTTCTAGGTGCATTTGGAATCCTTCCGAGCAGGTGTGAAATTTCCAGAACGACACGTACCCTGAGCTCCAATTTATGAAATCGTGGCACGGAAAGAAAAATCAAAACCAAACACCCATAATGGAGTTCTACTGTGCCCTACGTTATTTCTATGTGCATTTGGATTAATTCTGAGCAGGTGTAAAACTTTACAGAGCGACGGGTACCCGGAGCTCCACCTTATGAAATCGAGGCAAGGAAAGAAAATCAACGCAAACACCCAAAATGGACTTCTGGTGTGCCCTATGTCATTTCTAGGTGCATTTGGAATAATTCGGCAGTGTGAAACTTTCTTTGAACAGCGGTATCCGTAACTCCACTTTACGAAATCGAGGCACAGAAAGACAATCAATACGAAACAACCAAAATAGACTTCTAGTATGCCCTACCTCATTTCTAGGTGCATTTGGAATCCTTCCAAGCCGGTGCGAAACTTTCCAGAACGACGCGTACCGTAAGCTCCAATTTATGAAATCGAGGCACGGAAAGAAAATCCACACCAAATAACTATAATGGACTTCTGGTGTGCCCTACGTCATTTATAGGTGCTTTTGGAATAATTCCGAGCGAGTGTGAAACATTCCAAAACGACGGGTACCCAGAGCTCCACTGTATGAAATCGAGGCATGGAAAGAAAATGAACATCAAACTCCCATAATGGACTTCTAGTGTGCCCTACCTCATTTCTAGGTGCATTTGCAATCTTTCTGAGCCGGTGTGAAACTTTCCGGAACGACGTGTACCCTGAGCTCTAATTTATGAAATCGAGGCACGGAAAGAAAATCAAAACCAAACACCCATAAATCGAGGCCATCATTCTGGTTGTTAATATATTTATGATTGTTTGACAGTGAGTGTTTGTGTTTTATACATATTAGCTATGAATGAATGATAGTGTGATATGTATGAATAAGATTGGCGAATGCTTGAGTTATGATTAAAGGTTATTCTTGTTTGTTGTTGATGCAGTACATGTTATTTAAAGTTTGAGATCTTGGTATGTAATTGTTGATTTACATATTATCAAAAGATAGAGTACTAGTGCATGTGCATGATGAGAACATACCTAGGACTTGGTCACGTGGTGACCAAGTATGTATTTTTGAGGTCCCCGTCATGTAGATGACGGGCTTGTGGTCCCCTCATTCTTGGAATGTGGGCATTGAGTAGAGGTCCCCATCATGAAGATGATGGGCTGTGGTCCCTATACTTGTGAAGTAAAGGCTCTTGGTCCCTGTGCTAGAGAGCACAGGCAAGGGTATACATCGACGGTTGTATACTCCGCATTACCAATAAAATACAAAAAGAGTAAAAGAGAAAAAGATGTATTGCTCATTTGCATTACATAAACATGTGAGTTGTTTTAGTGTAATGTTTTTTATGGTATGTTGATACTATAACTGTGAGCTTAATGTTTCTTTATTGATACTTGTTGAGTCTTTGGGCTCAACCTTGCTTTTGTTATACTTTTAGGTACCACTTGCAAGAACGACATGCATGGGAGGGAGCAGGCTTACTTTGGATGCACTCACTACCACATATCTGTTAAGATGAATAACATTTAGATCGTACTTTAATAACAAGCAAACAGCTTAAGGATTAATTATGGTTATGCTCAAATGCATTGGTTGATTTGTAATAATGAGAGTAGCATATTTTAATTATGCTTGTTTATGCTTTTGCTGAATAGGTTATTTTGAATGCTTGATTAATTTTGGATGCTAGAGAATTGATTATGATATATGCAATTGTTGGAACCTCCGGTATACTTAGCTATACAAAGGAGGTTCTGCCGAAATTTGGAATTAAGTCTTACATTTTAATTAGTTATCATGTTTATTTAGTAGCATTTCGGGCCTTTGACTGGCTGGGGTGTTACAGACGCGTACCCTAAGCTCCACTTTAAGAAATCGACGCACGGAAAGAAAATCTATACCAAACACCCATAATGTACTTCTAGTGCGCCCTATGTTATTTCTACGTGCATTGGGAATAATTCCGAGCATGTGTGAAACTTTGCAGAACGACGGATACCCTGAGCTCCGCTTTATGAAATCGAGGCACGGAAAGAAAATTGATAACAAACACCCATAATGGACTTCTAGTGTGCCCTACCACATTTCTAGGTGCATTTAGAATCCTTCCTAGCCGGTGTGAAAGTTTCCAAACCGACGCGTAACCTAAGCTCCACTTTATGAAATCGAGGCACGGAAAGAAAATCAATACCAAATACCCATAATGGACTTCTAGTGTGCCCTACGTCATTTGTAGGTGCATTAGGAATCCTTCCGAGCTGGTGTCAAACTTTCTTGAACAACGCGTTCCGTGAGCTCCACTTTATGAAATCGAAGTATGGAAAGAAAATCAATACAAACACCCAAAATGGACTTTGAGTGTGCGCCACCTCGCTTTCTAGGTCCGCTTTGAATCCTTCTGAGTCGGTGTGAAACTTTGCGCATCCACGCTGCACTCGAGCCCCACTTTATGAAATAGAGCCATGGAATGAAAATCGATAACAAACACCCATAATGGACTTTTAGTGTGCCCTACCTCATTTCTAGGTGCATTTAGAATCCTTCCGAGCCGGTGTGAAAGTTTCCAAACCGACGCGTAACCTAAGCTCCATTTTATGAAATCGAGGCACGGAAAGAAAATCAATACCAAATACCCATAATGGACTTCTACTGTGCCCTACGTCATTTGTAGGTGCATTAGGAATCCTTCCGAGCTGGTGTCAAACTTTCTTGAACAACGCGTTCCCTGAGCTCCACTTCATGAAATTGAGGCACGGAAAGAAAATCAATACCAAACACCCATAATGGACTTCTAGTGTGCTCTACGTCATTTCTATGTGCATTTTGTAACACCCCAGCCCAACACTGAGGCTGGAATGCCACTAAACTACCTTTTCAACTTATATTCATTAACACACTATAGAATTTCAGCAACCAAAGCTTAATAAAAACCATCCATGGGTCACAATAGAACATGAATAAAGACTTGTCAAATATGAATAAATAAGAGAGAGAGAGACATAGCAAGATAATAAGTCTAGAACAACACCAATCCAGTAAATCCAAAACCTTGGAGCAAAAATAGACTAGTCCAAAGCATTCATCTAAGCTTAATATATTTCTAACATTTCCTAAAAGTAGTTCATCAAATAGTGAATCAAATGGTTCTCATGACAAATAATCATGTGTCTGATGTATGAAACTATCCCATGTGCTCTAGTCCCTCTCAAGCGTGGTGCCCTTAAAGATCACCTAAGAACAACAAAAGAGCAAGGGTGAGTCCACGACTCAGCAAATGCATCAATAAACAACAAACAATGAATAAACAGCAGTATTCAATAACTTCATTATCAACACATTGTAACACCCCAGCAAAACAAAGGCCTGGAATGCTACTAAATTAAGTAAATCTAAACATTTTCAAACTAAAACATCTTACAAAAATTCGGCAGAACCTCCTTTGTATAACTAAGTATACCGGAGGTTCCAACAGATGCATATATTAATAGCAATTTCTCCACCTCCAAAGTTCATCAAAGAGTTCATAAACATTCATCTCAGCTAAATTATAAGCAAGCATAAACAAAATTTACCGCTCTCTTTATTACAAATAAACCAATGCATTCAAGCATAGCCAAGATTAATCCTAAGCGCTTTACTTATTATTAAGGTATGAACTAAATGGTAATCATCTTTAAAAGAATGTGTGGTAACGAGTGCATCCTTAGCAATCCTACTCCCTCCCATGCATGCCGTTCTTGCAAGTGGTACCTAAAAAACAACAACAAACACAAGAAGTGAGCCCCAAAGACTCAGCAAATATAATAAATGGCGTCACAACGTACAAACATGCAAATCAGCAGTTAAACCTCTCAAATCCATATATCAACCATCATACACACGCATGCTATGCAATATGCTCAAAAGATAATCCTCTTCCTTCTCTTTCCTTTTGCATTTTACCGGTAATGCAAAGTGTGCATCCGTCGATGCACACCCATGCTCGCACTATCCGGCATGGGACCATTGCCCATACCCACGTGTATGGGGATTTAAACCCATGCTCTTCAAGCATGGGGATTTTAGCCCGTCATTAACATGACGGGACTCAAGAGTTGCTTGGTCACCACATGACCAAGTCTTCAATAAGCAACATGATGCATAGGTATGAATTTCTCAAATTAACAAACATGCATCCGCACATTATTGCATATAAAAAATCCTTTTCATACTACACGCTAATAAACAAAGTCATCACAACTAATGAACAACCAAATTTAACACATAACTCATATCTCTAGCAATAATGCACAATAGTGGCTATGCCATCATCACATCTCACGACCACACAATTTCTCATAACATATACCCAAAGATTGCCATTCAACCATAAACATTATAACCATCATTATACTTGCCTTAACCGCGAGAGAGTGAGGGACGCGCCGAAGATGCCGCCCCCGGGACCGGTCCACCACCTGAGTAATTATTATAACGCACACTAAGATGGCAGTAGTGGACCAAACCAAAATATACAACAACAATCACTAACTTGTAAGAGCGTCTAACTCGATCCCAACCCCAAATCCTACACGTCGATCTGTCCCCTCGGTGGACAGTCAACTTCTAAAATTCATATCTATTGCTATAGAAGTCCAATTAAGGTTTTCTTAGACTTTCTGGAAAGGTAATTAAATTACCTAAATAAACTTATTTGGGGAGCCCTTCTGATTCTTCCATCTACTACCCCTACCAAGCCAATCTACAGAACATCAATTATCACGTCGTGTTCTCTGGACAGTACACTAAAATTATCATAACTTTCAGTACGTGTATCCAAATCTTGAGTTCTTGAGCTTTCTGAAAATCTGAGACATTTATCTACAACTTTGATTATACTGAGCTTCTCTGATTTCCCATTTAACTAATCGTTTCAACCAGATTACTAAAACCTATCAGATCACCAATGATTCTGCAGAACAGTCCCACTAATAAAATCATAACTTGTGCTACAGGGGTCCAAATTACATGTTCTAGCCCTTCACAGAAAGATGGAGTTGTCCTCTACAATACTCTAGGAGACGTCCAGAACTGAATCCGCACTTAACTATGTCAAAACGTCTGTCTAACGCAATCTATCCTGAGCAGACCGTAATACCGACATTGATTAACTATTCGATTTCGCATCTAATCAAAGGGGAAAAGAAGGTACCCTTGAAGAACCGCTGAAGAACACGCATCGAGCCCGCATTCTCTCCCTTCCCTCTCTTCTCCTTCTCTCCTTCTTCCTCTTTCTTTCTCTTCCTTCTTCCTTGGCAAGCAAGAACCCGAGCGTTCTTCGCCGGGGGGGAGGATAGCGCTGGGAGAGGAGGAGCAGCAGGGCGATGCACTGTAGCACCGTGTCTACTGTAGCACGGGTTGGTACTGTAGCAAAATTAGGGTTTCCACCCTTTTGGACCTTGGTGTCAGGGCCAAAAGCCCATGGCCTGTGTTTTGAAGAAATTTCAAAAATTCCTTTTAACTATTTTTTCCTCTCTAATACGTTTGAGTATTACACCCCTCTAAACTTCTGTTAAATCCATTTTCTAATTGGTTCTTCTCCTAAATTATTTCTTCTCACTTAAATAAATTTGTAGTATTACATTCTATCCCCTTAAACCTGAATTAGTCCCAATTCTAATCACGCTTACGCCAGAGAATAAGCACTACCAAAACTTACTAACATAACCATGTATCTGCTGTGAATAATTCGGATATTCTCGCGCTTGCTAGACCGCAATTCCCAGATGGTCTCTCTCTCGATCATGCGACCTTCGTACCTTGACGAATCGGACGTGTTACACCTTATTACTCGTCCCTACCTTTCAAGAGTCATCGAATCGGACATGGCTCAAGACACGGTCTTGCTCGTTGGTCAACAGCGCTAACAAAATCTCAAGCCCCGACCTCTCATGTACTCTCTCAACGACCGAATATACAAGACATTGCGTACTCACAGAAGAACTCGAGACGGTCCTAGGGATACACCAATCTACAAATCCGTGACTAAGGAACCTATCCAACACACCTTTGGTTAAACTTCCTTTTGGTATCAAGTACACCGTCAAGACAAAACACACGGAACTCTTGTTCCAACTCTCGATCGATCACTTTACCTATGCAAGCAAAGATCTCCTTTAACAAGGGACGTACAAAGAACTCGCCTACCAAGTCACTTATCCAAGAAATCAACGAAAACAAAAAGTCATAATGCATCCAACTCAAAACCATCTTCCTTAGAAGAGCCCAATCCAAAATCAATGGATTTACCATGAAAACTTTTCCACTTTTCAAGTAGGCGGTTTGGAAATAAATGACACACAAGCCAAAAGCGAAATCACTCGAAAACCAGATTAACCATTTTTTTTCTTAATCGAAGGAATCACACATATCGACAAGAACCAACTCATTTTGTAATTGACATCCGTCATAAACACATAGTTCAAGTAAGAACTAAGAGAATATCTCACTTTCCAAGATCACACCTTTTCCACCATTTTTCTTTTAAGAATTTAACTTTCTCTAAACCATAGGACCCAAATCATCGCATAACACATTAACTCATTTCTCTTAAATTGACAACCTCAAAGCTATGTTCAACCGAACACAAAATCCACACTTATGCAGGGAGACTCTTCCAATCCACAATATCACACTCTAGCCAACTTCTCTACCAGATGAATTACTTTGACAAAATAATTCCCAACACAACTCAATATAGATTTCACACACCATCACATCCCTCAATCCGTTAAGGATAATCAATTTAAAATTCACATCACACACTCTCATTTACTACCCCCAAAGGATACTACCAATGATCATCCCGCTACTCGGAATCCACTCTTACTCTACTACTTTTACATATAATCATTGGCAACCAAGGTTCTAGCATAAAATACAAAGCCCAAATTCAACCTCCAAAACTCCTACAACAAACTTCTCAGATAAAAGATTGAGAAATCCTCAGATCCATTCACTGAAATTCCCACACTCTAAACATACTCAATCATTTTCATCCACATGTAAATATTTTCTCGACCAAATTATCTTTTAGAAGAATTCTATCTCCCCGAAGGTTATTCACTAAAGCCAGGCATACCGCCGACAACTCAACCCTACCTACTATCCCATCAATTGACATTACGATTAGATTACTTCGCTAATCCTACTCTCATTAAACTACACCGCATAGATCACCTACCCAACCTTGCAAAATTATCCAATCGCGATACTCTAACACATTGATCAAGCTTCCAGACTTTCGATAATCCCAACATTCCAACATGAATGAATGTTCTTGGATTATAATTCGCTATGGGTTCCACTAGCTCTAACACTAATCTGCTTTTATCTCGACGACAAGTATTCCATTTAAATCCAACTCTTTCCAAGAGTTATAGGTCAAAACCAAATCACTTTCTACCGTTCTTCAAATAGCTTGGCCCCAAAATTCTCATTATGATCATTTACTTGACCACCACCAACCAATCGCCACATTACACTTTATAAGACCTTGCAACCCAAGTCGGTTAATCTTTTCTCAAAAAGGAAAGAGCAAACAAATACAAGTTTTAACACATGAGGAAACACTACCCCTCACAAAGGAGCACGAGACCAAAAGAAATAGTCAAATAGCATTGATCTCGAAAAATAAAAGACGAGACCACAATTGAGGGCACACGTTTCACAAGAAGGAGTTTCAAACATCAATAAATCACAATAAAACATTGCTTTTGAAACTCAAGAAACACTTAAGCGGCAATGATAGAAAAGTTGCGATTACGATCCTCAACTCCAACCTCAAATACTTAGGGCACACATTTTCCGTTAACAAAGAAAGCAATTTTCTTTGATTACAACATTACTTGTCATTCCAAACAAGAAATGCCTTTAAAACCAAATCAAATTAATCACTTAGGAACCAAACGGAACCTTCCCATACGTCACATTCTCTTATCGACAATCTTACTAATATCAAGAATAATTCACCCTTAAGAAGATTCGTTATTGTCAACTCTTCCTTTATAAAGCCCCCAGCGGCTTACCAAAGTATTACATACCACTTTATCATCTCATCCTCAATTGAAACTATACCAACTTCTTACAATCTCATTACAACAACCACTTAATTTTAGAGGAAACCTACTACTCAATTTAAGAGGTTATTCCAAAACCCTCTCATCAGAGGCATACTATTATCCGACAATTTCACCATCATGCAAACATAGGTCATCCTCATGGAACACACATGAGTAAATCACTTTTGACTTTCAACCTTTCACCTATTAGGAAGGCTTACACTAATTTAGTACACTCTAATTCTAATCTGGAGGTTATCATAAACATTGATGATTATTCAATCATGGACTAATTGATGGTCATTTCTCTATTTGTATTCCCACAAGCATAAATAAGATCATCAAATAGTCAAATAAAGAAAATCTCATATTATTACCTACTAAGACCACAATCGAACATATCCTCATCGCTCACTCACATCCTTAACATAATCATCTCTAATGGGTAGACAAATCCATTGCGATACTTCACTCCGAATTATCCAAAGAAATCTATCGAATTCCACCATCTTAATAGGTCTTGGATTCCAGTATGAATGGTCATACCACTTAACAAATTCATCATGTAATTACTCCATGACAATGTCAAATCTATTAACTTCACTTCCAAAGATCTTGGTTAAGATCGATTCACGCACCAAACTATGCACTCAATTTGATAACTCATATATTATCAAATTATCTTTTATACTTTAAACCTCTCACATATTACAACAAGATATTTCAAAATAGTTTTGATATTGTCTTTCTCAAAGAAGATGCACTAAACTTCGATATTCCAACTACTCCAAAAGAAGTGCGTAAAGACTAAACGTATTTCAATGAAGTTTGTATATGATACTTTCCATTATCTAAAACACCCAAATAATAAATGGGTCAAGCCCGCCAACAAGAAGGTAGATCTCTCATGAAGAGGCACAAAATTGCCAAAGACAACATTTACAAGTTGCAAGAATAGCTCAAGAGTCGAAAAGACAATATTTGCTCAGAAACAAATACAAACCAATTGAAACCCATCAACCGCATTGTAACCACTATCCAAAGAAGGTTCATCAACATAAGCGGCTCAACAGCTTGGAAAACAATGATCGCTAAAGGGTCAAATTAAATCAATGGAAACACATCGATCGATAAAACTACTAAACCAAGGAAATTCATCATGCACAATCGAACGAGTTGACCAAATCAAATTTAGGAAGAGAACACCTCTCCAAAGATACTCACTATTCTCATATCTGCGAACTGGTGTAGCTGGTAAAGCCTAGGGCCACAACCACGACCTCAACCTCTCAACATGGGTTATGCCCACACATAATATACTGAGATAATAATTTATAAGTATACAAGATTATTTCATAACATTAAGCACATCGATCAACTTGCAACACTTTCACAAGAACAACTATAAAAATTCAAGGAAGCGTATATGCAATGCAATGCAAATAAACCCAACCCACCCATCGTGCATAGTGTGTCAAAATTAATATTTTCAATACCACGGACCTCTGACCGCTCACGATACCAATCGTAACACCCCAAAAAACAAAGGCCCGGAATGCTACTAAATTAAGTAAATCTAAACATTTTCAAACTAAAACATCTTACAAAAATTCGGCAGAACCTCCTTTGTATAACTAAGTATACCGGAGGTTCCAACAGATGCATATATTAATAGCAATTTCTCCACCTCCAAAGTTCATCAAAGAGTTCATAAACATTCATCTCATTAAATTATAAGCAAGCATAAACAAAATTTACCGCTCTCTTTATTACAAATAAACCAATGCATTCAAGCATAGCCAAGATTAATCCTTAAGCAGTTTACTTATTATTAAGGTATGAACTAAATGGTAATCATCTTTAAAAGAATGTGTGGTAACGAGTGCATCCTTAGCAATCCTACTCCCTCCCATGCATGCCGTTCTTGCAAGTGGTACCTAAAAACAACAACAAACACAAGAAGTGAGCCCCAAAGACTCAAAGAAATATAATAAATGGCGTCTACAACGCAAAACATGCAAATCGCCAGCTAAACCTCTCAAATCCATATATCAACCATCATACACACGCATGCTATGCAATATGCTCAAAAGATAATCCTCTTCCTTCTCTTTCCTTTTGCATTTTATCAGTAATGCAAAGTGTGCATCCGTCGATGCACACCCATGCCTGCACCATCTGCATGGGACCATTGCCCATACCCACGTGTATGGGGACCTAAGCCCATGCTCTTCAAGCATGGGGACCTTTTAGCCGTCATTAACATGACGGGGACCTCAAGAGTTGCTTGGTCACCACATGACCAAGTCTTCAATAAGCAACATGATGCATAGGTATGAATTTCTCAAATTAACAAACATGCATCCGCAGACATTATTGCATATAAAAAATCCTTTTCATACTACACGCTAATAAACAAAGTCATCACAACTAATGAACAACCAAATTTAACACATAACTCATATCTCTAGCAATAATGCACAATAGTGGCTATGCCATCATCACATCTCACGACCACACAATTTCTCATAACATATACCCAGATTGCCATTCAACCATAAACATTATAACCATCATTATACTTGCCTTAACGAGAGAGTGAGGGACGCTAAAGATGCCGCCCGGGACCGTCCACCACCTGAGTAATTATTATAACGCACACTAAGATGGCAGTAGTGGACCAAACCAAAATATACAACAACAATCACTAACTTGTAAGAGCGTCTAACTCGATCCCAACCCCAAATCCTACACGTCGATCTGTCCCTCGGTGGACAGTCAACTTCTAAAATTCATATCTATTGCTATAGAAGTCCAATTAAGGTTTTCTTAGACTTTCTGGAAAGGTAATTAAATTACCTAAATAAACTTATTTGGGGAGCCCTTCTGATTCTTCCATCTACTACCCCTACCAAGCCAATCTACAGAACATCAATTATCACGTCGTGTTCTCTGGACAGTACACTAAAATTATCATAACTTTCAGTACGTGTATCCAAATCTTGAGTTCTTGAGCTTTCTGAAAATCTGAGACATTTATCTACAACTTTGATTATACTGAGCTTCTCTGATTTCCCATTTAACTAATCGTTTCAACCAGATTACTAAAACCTATCAGATCACCAATGATTCTGCAGAACAGTCCCACTAATAAAATCATAACTTGTGCTACAGGGGTCCAAATTACATGTTCTAGCCCTTCACAGAAAGATGGAGTTGTCCTCTACAATACTCTAGGAGACGTCCAGAACTGAATCCGCACTTAACTATGTCAAAACGTCTGTCTAACGCAATCTATCCTGAGCAGACCGTAATACCGACATTGATTAACTATTCGATTTCAGATCTAATCAAAGGGAAAAGAAGGTACCCTTGAAGAACCGCTGAAGAACACGCATCGAGCCCGCATTCTCTCCCTTCCTCTCTTCTCCTTCTCTCCTTCTTCCTCTTTCTTTCTCTTCCTTTCTTCCTTGGCCGCAAAGAACCCGAGCGTTCTTCACGGCAAAGGGGAGGATAGCGCTGGGAGAGGAGGAGCAGCAGGGGCGATGCACAGTAGCACCGTGTCTACTGTAGCACGGGTTGGTACTGTAGCAAAATTAGGGTTTCCACCCTTTTGGACCTTGGTGTTTGTGGGCCAAAAGCCCATGGCCTGTGTTTTGAAGAAATTTCAAAAATTCCTTTTAACTATTTTTTTCCTCTCTAATACGCTTTGAGTATTACACCCCCTCTAAACTTCTGTTAAATCCATTTTCTAATTGGTTCTTCTCCCTAAATTATTTCTTCTCACTTAAATAAATTTGTAGTATTACACACATGTACTTCTATTAATATTCTCATGCCATTCCCTTCTCTTTGTTTTCACACACATTCATCTCATATCTCAATGCAACTCTAGTCTACATGTCCACATGCACTTCTTTCACAGATATGCAGATAGCATGAGTGAACGCCATGCGACAACGTTCACTCTCAAGCCCGCTCCTCCTCAAGGATCGGGGACCTCCTCCACTCCGTGGAGTTGTGATCAATCATGATCACCTTCTCATATGCAAAGATGCTTATGAATGCAAAATGCATAATTTCAACATATTCATCATATCCAATTTTCCTCATGTTCGTCAACAAGATACAACCATACCATTCCATTGCTTGCAATTAAATAAGAATAAAAGCACAACAATAATGGTAATGAACGATAAAGAGATACAATGATCAATCATTGATCGCCGTCTACCATGCACTTGCCTTTACTAGTTGCGACATATGGTTTGGCTAGAAGATGACAACAAGCACGACGCCTCTCCTACATTAAACACTCAAATTTCAATACAAGCTACAGCATCACAAGAACAACAATTAATTGATATCGCTCCTACACGCCCCCAAATCCACAACGCTTCCCAATACCGAACAGTCACCCTTCATCGTCCCGGTACTAAAAAGGGCATAATTTTTGACTCATAAGTCCGATTATGGCAAACCACCCCATTCTGGAATCTACACAAAATTCTCCACCTTTTCTTAGATTACCATGACTTCTAATTAAATCATCTAACCCTCGCTTTTTATCCCGTAAGACCGATCTGTTATCTTCAACAATGGTCTTATTAAATTCATAATCGGAAAGTTACTCAACCGCCGACATGATTAAATACTCTATGGAAATATACTGAAATTATCTACAATTAACTAGCAGATGACATTACCAAAATTCGCCATTAAGATGCCCAAATAATCGTATAAATGTAATGCAAAGAGACTAAACGGATCTACTAATCGACCCTCAACTAGAAAATTCAAGTCTCTCTCTAATTAATCTCGATTCAAATCTCTAATGAAATATCTCTCTATTTATCTGTTTAAACATGCATGCATATAATGTTACTGACCAAACTATTTAACTACTAATTAGCATTATTAAATTAATCCTTCTCTCCCTAGTAATCCAATTAAATATTCATGGCAACAACACAACCGAAAGCATGTCATGCTAACTAGAAATGAATAGGACAAAACTAATTAATTAATAATTAGTGTTACCTAATTCCTCTCTCCCCTTACTACTCAAGTTATTGAACAAAGTAGTCTCAGCACTACTAGTTAACACCTAGTACTAGCACCATGACCCCAAATAAAGAAACACATACACAAAGACAGAAGATAGATTCCTTACGTGAGCAAAGAAGAGCACAATAGATGCACTTGTCTCCTTATTCTGTGCGTGTGTGGTCCATACCAATTCGGCAGTAAGCAAGCACAACATGGCAAAGATGTACAAGGTCGGTGCAAAGGACAACATTGATGGTGAAGCTAGGCATACATGCATGCAAAAGGTAGCACGAGAGAAGAGGTTGTGCCGCATGCATAAAGGCTACAGGCACATGGAATCGGCTCAAAGGGTCATGCAGCCAGACTAGCAAGAGGAGGCGCCACGACTGTGTGTTGGTGGCGGCTTTAAGGGGGCAAAGTGAGGGGGGCAGGGTCACAGGCAGGAGAGGTGAGGGCTAGGGTTAGGTTGCCCGTTGATCCCTTTTAAAGCCAATCGCCCAATTGGGCCAAGATATCATGGGCCGAAGGCCTAGATTTTTCTTACTCCCCCTTAAATCTGAATTTTCTAAAATTTAATTCATTTAATTATCTCTCTAATTCGATTGAATTCTCTAACGTTATATGGGATATTACACATTTGGATTAATTTCGACCAGGTGTGAAACTCTCCAGAACGATGGGCACCCTCAGCTCCACTTTATGAAATCGAGGCCCGGAAGGAAAATCAATACAAACACCTAAAATGGGCTTCTGGTGTGCCCTACGTCATTTCTAGATGTATTTGGAATCCTTTCGAGCCGGTATGAAATTTTCCAGAATGACGCGTACCCTGAGCTCCACTAGGTGAAATTGAGGCACGGAAAGAAATCAATACCAAGCAACCAGAATGGACTTCTGGTGAGCTATGCGTCATTTCTAGGTTCATTGGGAATCCTTCTGAGCTCCAATTTATGAAATCGAGGCACGGAAAGAAAATCAATACCATACACGCATAATGGACTTCTTGTGTACCCTACGTTATTTGTAGGTGCATTTGGAACAATTCCAGCAGGTGCGAAATAGAACGACGGGTACCCTGATCTCCACTCTATGAAATCGAGGCACAGAAAAAAATCAATACCAAACACGCAAAATGGATTTCTCGAGTGCCCACGTCATTTCTAGTTGCATTTACAACACTTACCCTGAGCTCCACTTTATGAAATCGAGGCACGAAAGGAAAATAAATGCCAAATACCCATAATGGACTTGTAATGTGCCCTACGTCATTTGTACGTGCATTTAGAATAATTCCGAGTCTGTATCAAACTTTCCAGGACGACGCGTACCTTGAGCTCCACTTTATGAAATCGAGCACTGAAAGAAAATCAATACTAAACACCCATAATGGACTTCTACTGTGCACAACATCATTTCTTGTTGCATTTGAAATAATTCCGAGTAGGTGCCAAACTTTCTAGAACGACGGGTAAGCAAAGCTCCACTTGATGAAATAGTGGCACGGAAAGAAAATCAATACAAACACCAAAAATGGACTTTTGGAGTGCCATATGTCATTTCTAGGTGCATTTGGAATAATTCCGAGCAGGTGTGAAACTTTGCTGAACGACGGTATCCAGAGCTCCACTTTACGAAATCGAGGCACAGAAAGACAATCAATACGAAACACGTAAAATGGACTTCTAGTGTGCCCTACCTCATTTCTAGGTGCATTTGGAATCCTTCCGAGCCGGTGTGCAACTTTCCAGAACGACGCGTACCGTAAGCTCCAATTTATGAAATGGAGGCACGGAAAGAAACTCCACACCAAATAACTATAATGGACTTCTGGTGTGCCCTACGTCATTTCTAGGTGCATTTCGAATAACTCCGTGCAAGTGTGAAACATTCCAGAGCGACGGGTACCTAGAGCTCCACTATATGAAATCGAGGCATGGAAAGAAAATGAACATCAAACTCCCATAATGGACTTCTAGTGTGCCCAACCTCATTTCGAGGTGCATTTGAAATCTTTCCGAGCCGGTGTGAAAGTTTCCGGAATGTCGCGTACCCTGAGCTCCAACTTATGAAATCGAGGCACGGAAAGAAAATCAATGCAAACACCCAAAATGGACTTCTGGTGTGCCCTATGTCATTTCTAGGTGCATTTGGAATAATTCCGAGCAGGTGTGAAACTTTGCTGAATGACGGTATCCACAGCTCCACTTTACGAAATCGAGGCACAGAAAGACAATCAATACGAAACACGTAAAATGGACTTCTAGTGTGCGCTACCTCATTTCTAGGTGCATTTGGAATCCTTCCGAGCCGGTGTGAAACTTTCCAAAACGACGCGTACCGTAAGCTCCAATTTATGAAATCGAGGTACGGAAATAAAATCCATACCAAATAACTATAATGGACTTCTGGTGTGCCCTACGTCATTTCTAGGTGCATTTGGAATAATTCCGAGCAAGTGTGAAACATTCCAGAACGATGGGTCCCGGAGCTCCACTGTATGAAATCGAGGCTTGGAAAGAAAATGAACATCAACTCCCATAATGGACTTCTAGTGTGCCCTACCTCATTTCTAGGTGCATTTGGAATCTTTCCGAGCCGGTGTGAAACTTTCCAGAACGACGCGTACCCTGAGCTCCAATTTATGGAATCGAGGCACGGAAAGAAAATCAAAATCAAACACCCATAATGGACTTCTAGTGTGCCCTACGTCATTTCTAGGTGCATTTGGAATAATTTTGAGCAGGTGTAAAACTTTGCAGAGCGACGGGTACCCGGAGCTCCACATTATGAAATCGAGGCACGGAAAGAAAATCAACGCAAACACCCAAAATGGACTTCTGGTGTGCCCTATGTCATTTCTAGGTGCATTTGGAATAATTCTGAGCAGGCGTGAAACTTTGCTGAACGACGGTATCCAAAACTCCACTTTACAAAATCGAGGCACAGAAAGACAATCAATACGAAACACCCAAAATAGACTTCTAGTATGCCCTACCTCATTTCTAGGTGCATTTGGAATCCGTCCGAGCCGGTGTGAAACTTTCCAGAACGACGCGTACCCTAAGCTCCAATTTATGAAATCAAGTTATGGAAAGAAAATGAATATCAAACTCCCATAATGGACTTCCAGTGTGTCCTACCTCATTTGTAGGTGCATTTGGAATCTTTCCGAGCCGGTGTGAAACTTTCTAGAATGTCGCGTACCCGGAGCTCCAATTTAAGAAATCGAGGCACGGAAAGAAAAATCAAAACCAAACACCCATAATGGACTTCTACTATGCCCTACGTGATTTCTAGTTGCATTTCTAATAATTCTGAGTAGGTGTAAAACTTTGCAGAGCGACGGGCACCCGGAGCTCCACATTATGAAATCGAGGCACGGAAAGAAAATCAATGCAAACACCCAAAATGGACTTCTGGTCTGCCCAATGTCATTTCTATGTCCATTTGCAATAATTCCGATTAGGTGTGAAACTTGGCTGAACGACGGTATCGACAGGTCCACTTTACGAAATCGAGGCACAGAAAGACAATCAATACGAAACCCGCAAAATGGACTTCTAGTGTGCCCTACCTCATTTCTAGGTGCATTTGGAATCCTTCCGAGCCGGTGTGAATCTTTCCAGAACGACGCGTACCGTAAGCTCCAATTTATGAAAACGAGGCACGGAAAGAAAATCCACACCAAATAACTATAATGGACTTCTGGTATGCCCTACGTCATTTTTAGGTGCATTTGGAATAATTCCGATCAAGTGTAAAACATTCCATAAAGACGGGTACCCAGAGCTCCACTGTATGAAATCGAGACATGGAAAGAAAATAAACATCAAACTCCCATAATGGACTTCTAGTGTGCCCTACCTCATTTCTAGGTGCATTCAGAATTTTTCCGAGCCGGCGTGAAACTTTTCAGAACGACGCGTACCCGGAGCTCCAATTTATGAAATCGAGGCACGGAAAGAAAAATCAAAACCAAACACCCATATGGACTTCTACTGTGCCCTACGTTATTTTTAGGTGCATTTGGAATAATTACGAAAGTGTAAACTTTCCAGAGCGATCGGCACCCGAGCTCCACCTTATGAAATCGAGGCACGGAAAGAAAATCAATGCAAACACCCAAAATGGACTTCTGGTGAGCTCTATGGCATTTCTAGGTGCATTTGGAATAAATCCGAGCAGGTGTGAAACTTGGCTGAACGACGGTATCCACAGCTGCACTTTACGAAATCGAGGCACAGAAAGACAACCAATACGAAACATGCAAAATGGACTTCTAGTGTGCCCTACCTCATTTCTAGGTGCATTTGGTATCCTTCCGAGCCAGTGTGAAACTTTCCAGAACGACGCATACCCTAAGCTCCATTTTATGAAATCGAGGCACGAAAAGAAAATCAATACCAAATACCCATAACGGACTTCTAGTGTGCCCTACGTCATCTGTAGGTGCATTAGGAATCCTTCCGAGCTGGTGTCAAACTTTCTTGAACAACGCGTTCCGTGAGCTCCACTTCATGAAATCGAGGCACGAAAAGAAAATCAATACCAAACACCCATAATGAACTTCTAGTGTGCCCTACGTCATTTCTACGTGCATTTGGATTAATTTCGACCAGGTGTGAAACTCTCCAGAACGATGGGCACCCTCAGCTCCACTTTATGAAATCGAGGCCCGGAAGGAAAATCAATACAAACACCTAAAATGGGCTTCTGGTGTGCCCTACGTCATTTCTAGGTGTATTTGGAATCCTTTCGAGCCGGTGTGAGATTTTCCAGGATGACGCGTACCCTGAGCTCCACTAGGTGAAATTGTGGCACGGAAAGAAATCAATACGAAGCAACCAGAATGGACTTCTGGTGAGCTATGCGTCATTTCTAGGTACATTGGGAATCCTTCTGAGCTCCAATTTATGAAATCGAGGCACAGAAAGAAAATCAATACCATACACGCATAATGGACTTCTTGTGTACCCTACGTTATTTGTAGGTGCATTTGGAACAATTCCAGCAGGTGCGAAATAGAACGACGGGTACCCTGATCTCCACTCTATGAAATCGAGGCACAGAAAGAAAATCAATACCAAACACGCAAAATGGATTTCTCGAGTGCCCACGTCATTTCTAGTTGCATTTACAACACTTACCCTGAGCTCCACTTTATGAAATCGAGGCACGGAAGGAAAATAAATGCCAAATACCCATAATGGACTTGTAATGTGCCCTACGTCATTTGTACGTGCATTTAGAATAATTCCGAGTCTGTATCAAACTTTCCAGGACGACGCGTACCTTGAGCTCCACTTTATGAAATCGAGCATCGAAAGAAAATCAATACTAAACACCCATAATGGACTTCTCATGCACAACATCATTTCTTGTTGCATTTGAAATAATTCCGAGTAGGTGCCAAACTTTCTAGAACGACGGGTAAGCAAAGCTCCACTTGATGAAATAGTGGCACGGAAAGAAAATCAATACAAACACCAAAATGGACTTTTGGAGTGCCATATGTCATTTCTAGGTGCATTTGGAATAATTCCGAGCGGTGTGAAACTTTCTTTGAGCAGCGGTATCGAGCTCCACTTTACGAAATCGAGGCACGAAAAGACAATCAATACTGAAACACGAAATGGACTTCTAGTGTGCCCTACCTCATTTCTAGGTGCATTTGGAATCCTTCCGGCGGTGTGCAACTTTCGAACGACGCTGCATCAGAAGCTCCAATTTATGAAATGGAGGCACGGAAAGAAACTCCACACCAAATAACTATAATGGACTTCGTGTGCCCTCGTCATTTCTAGGTGCATTTGAATAACTCGTGCAAGTGTGAAACATTCCAGAGCGACGGTACCTAGAGCTCCACTATATGAAATCGAGGCATGGAAAGAAAATGAACATCAAACTCCCATAATGGACTTCTAGTGTGCCCAACCTCATTTCGAGGTGCATTTGAAATCTTTCCGAGCCGTGTGAAAGTTTCCTAATGTCGCGTGCCTCGAGCTCCAACTTATGAAATCGAGGCACGGAAAGAAAATCAATGCAAACACCCAAAATGGACTTCTGTGTGCCCTATGTCATTTCTAGGTGCATTTGGAATAATTCCGAAGCGGTGTGAAACTTTCAATGAATAGCGGTATCCACAGCTCCACTTTACTGAAATCGAGGCACGAAAAGACAATCAATACGAAACACGTAAAATGGACTTCTAGTGTGCGCTACCTCATTTCTAGGTGCATTTGGAATCCTTCCGAGCCGGTGTGAAACTTTCCAAAACGACGCGTACCGTAAGCTCCAATTTATGAAATCGAGGTACGGAAATAAAATCCATACCAAATAACTATAATGGACTTCTGGTGTGCCCTACGTCATTTCTAGGTGCATTTGGAATAATTCCGAGCAAGTGTGAAACATTCCAGAACGATGGGTCCCGGAGCTCCACTGTATGAAATCGAGGCTTGGAAAGAAAATGAACATCAACTCCCATAATGGACTTCTAGTGTGCCCTACCTCATTTCTAGGTGCATTTGGAATCTTTCCGAGTCGGTGTGAAACTTTCGAACGACGCGTACCCTGAGCTCCAATTTATGGAATCGAGGCACGGAAAGAAAATCAAAATCAAACACCCGTAATGGACTTCTAGTGTGCCCTACGTCATTTCTAGGTGCATTTGGAATAATTTTGAGCAGGTGTAAAACTTTGCGAGAGCGCACGGCACCCGAGCTCCACATTATGAAATCGAGGCACGGAAAGAAAATCAACGCAAACACCCAAAATGGACTTCGGTGTGCCCTATGTCATTTCTAGGTGCATTTGGAATAATTTCGAGCAAGGGTGAAACTTTTGTTGACGAACGGTATCCAAAACTCCACTTTACAAAATCGAGGCACAGAAAGACAATCAATAAGAAACACCCAAAATAGACTTCTAGTATGCCCTACCTCATTTCTAGGTGCATTTGGAATCCGTCCGAGCCGGTGTGAAACTTTCCAGAACGACGCGTACCCTAAGCTCCAATTTATGAAATCAAGTTATGAAAAGAAAATGAATATCAAACTCCCATAATGGACTTCCAGTGTGTCCTACCTCATTTGTAGGTGCATTTGGAATCTTTCCGAGCCGGTGTGAAACTTTCTAGAATGTCGCGTACCCGGAGCTCCAATTTAAGAAATCGAGGCACGGAAAGAAAAATCAAAACCAAACACCCATAATGGACTTCTACTATGCCCTACGTGATTTCTAGTTGCATTTCTAATAATTCTGAGCAGGTGTAAAACTTTGCAGAGCGACGGGCACCCGGAGCTCCACATTATGAAATCGAGGCACGGAAAGAAAATCAATGCAAACACCCAAAATGGACTTCTGGTCTGCCCAATGTCATTTCTAGGTCCATTTGCAATAATTCCGATTAGGTGTGAAACTTGGCTGAACGACGGTATCGACAGGTCCACTTTACGAAATCGAGGCACAGAAAGACAATCAATACGAAACCCGCAAAATGGACTTCTAGTGTGCCCTACCTCATTTCTAGGTGCATTTGGAATCCTTCCGAGCCGGTGTGAATCTTTCCAGAACGACGCGTACCGTAAGCTCCAATTTATGAAAACGAGGCACGGAAAGAAAATCCACACCAAATAACTATAATGGACTTCTGGTATGCCCTACGTCATTTCTAGGTGCATTTGGAATAATTCCGATCAAGTGTAAAACATTCCATAAAGACGGGTACCCAGAGCTCCACTGTATGAAATCGAGACATGGAAAGAAAATAAACATCAAACTCCCATAATGGACTTCTAGTGTGCCCTACCTCATTTCTAGGTGCATTCTGAATTTTTCCGAGCCGGCGTGAAACTTTTCAGAACGACGCGTACCCGGAGCTCCAATTTATGAAATCGAGGCACGGAAAGAAAATCAAAACCAAACACCCATAATGGACTTCTACTGTGCCCTACGTTATTTTTAGGTGCATTTGGAATAATTCTGAGCAGGTGTAAAACTTTCCAGAGCGACGGGTACCCGGAGCTCCACCTTATGAAATCGAGGCACGGAAAGAAAATCAATGCAAACACCCAAAATGGACTTCTGGTGAGCTCTATGGCATTTCTAGGTGCATTTGGAATAAATCCGAGCAGGTGTGAAACTTGGCTGAACGACGGTATCCACAGCTGCACTTTACGAAATCGAGGCACAGAAAGACAACCAATACGAAACATGCAAAATGGACTTCTAGTGTGCCCTACCTCATTTCTAGGTGCATTTGGTATCCTTCCGAGCCAGTGTGAAACTTTCCAGAACGACGCATACCCTAAGCTCCATTTTATGAAATCGAGGCACGAAAAGAAAATCAATACCAAATACCCATAACGGACTTCTAGTGTGCCCTACGTCATTTCTAGGTGCATTAGGAATCCTTCCGAGCCGGTGTCAAACTTTCTTGAACAACGCGTTCGTGAGCTCCACTTCATGAAATCGAGGCACGAAAAGAAAATCAATACCAAACACCCATAATGAACTTCTAGTGTGCCCTACGCCATTTCTACGCATTTGGATTAATTTCGACCGGTGTGAAACTCTCCGTAACGATGGGCACCCTCGGCTCCACTTTATGAAATCGAGGCCCTGGAAGAAAATCAATACAAACACCTAAAATGGACTTCGTGTGCCCTACGTCATTTCTAGGTGTATTTGGAATCCTTTCGAGCGGTGTGAGATTTTCCAGATGACGCTGCACTCGAGCTCCACTAGGTGAAATTGTGGCACGGAAAGAAATCAATACGAAGCAACCAGAATGGACTTCTGGTGAGCTATGCGTCATTTCTAGGTACATTGGGAATCCTTCTGAGCTCCAATTTATGAAATCGAGGCACAGAAAGAAAATCAATACCATACACGCATAATGGACTTCTTGTGTACCCTACGTTATTTGTAGGTGCATTTGGAACAATTCCGAGCAGGTGCGAAACAGAACGATGGGTACCCTGATCTCCACTCTATGAAATCGAGGCACGGAAAGAAAATCAATACCAAACACGCAAAATGGATTTCTCGAGTGCCCACATCATTTCTAGTTGCATTTGCAATCCTTCCGAGGCGGTTTGAAACTATACAGAACAACACGTATCCTGAGCTCCACTTTATGAAATCGAGGCACGGAATGAAAATAAATGCCAAATACCCATAATGGACTTGTAATGTGCCCTACGTCATTTGTACGTGCATTTAGAATAATTCCGAGTCTGTATCAAACTTTCTAGGACGACACGTACCCTGAGCACCACTTTATGAAATCGAGCACTGAAAGAAAATCAATACTAAACACCCATAATGGACTTCTACTGTGCACAACATCATTTCTTGTTGCATTTGGAATAATTCCGAGTAGGTGCCAAACTTTCTAGAACGACGGGTAAGCAAAGCTCCACTTGATGAAATCGTGACACGGAAAGAAAATCAATACAAACACCAAAAATGGACTTTTGGAGTGTCATACGTCATTTCTAGGTGCATTTGATAATTCCAAGCCGGTGTGAAACTTTCTAGAACGACGGGTACCCAAAGCTCCACAATATGAAATCGAGGTACGGATAGAAAAACAACACCAAACACCCATAATGGAGTTCTAGTGTGCCCGACCTTATTTCTAGGTGCGTTTGGAATACTTCCGAACCGGTATGAAACTTTCCGGAACGACGCGTACCTTCAGCTCCAATTTATGAAATCGAGGCACGGAAAGAAAATGCACACCAAATATCTATAGTGGACTTCTGATGTGCCCTACATCATTTCTAGGTGCATTTGGAATAATTCCGTGCAAGTGTGAAACATTCCAGAACGACGGGTACCCAGAGCTCCACTTTGAGAAATCGAGGCATGGAAAGAAAATGAACATCAAACTCCCATAATGGACTTCTAGTGTGCCCTATCTCATTTCTAGGTGCATTTGGAATCTTTCCGAGCCGGTGCAAAACTTTCCACAACGACGCATACCCCGAGCTCCAATTTATGAAATCGAGGCACGGAAAGAAAATGAAAACCAAACACCCATAATGGACTTCTAGTGTGCCCTACGTCATTTCTAGGTGCATTTGGAATAATTCTGAATAGGTGTAAAACTTTGCAGAGCGACGGGTACCCGGAGCTCCACATTATGAAATCGAGACTCGGAAAGAAAATCAATGCAAACAGCCAAAATGGACTTCTGGTGTACCCTATATCATTTCTAGGTGCATTTGGAATAATTCCGAGCAGGTGTGAAACTTTGCTGAACGACGGTATCGAGAGCTCCACTTTACGAAATCGAGGCACAAAAAGACAATCAATACGAAACACCGAAAATAGACTTCTAGTGTGTCCTACCTTATTTCTAGGTGCATTTGGGATCCTTCCGAGCCAGTGTCAAACTTTCCAGAACGACGCGTACCCTAAGCTCCAATTCGTGAAATTGAGGCACGGAAAGAAAATCCACACCAAATAACTATAATGGACTTCTAGTGTGCCCTACGTCATATCTAGGTACATTTGGAATAATTCCAAGCAAGTGTGAAACATTCTAGAACGACGGGTACCCAGAGCTTCCACTTTATGAAATCGAGGCATGGAACAAAAATGAACATCAAACTCCCATAATTGACTTCTAGTGTGCCCAACCTCATTTCTAGGTGCATTTGGACTCTTTCCGAGCTGGTGTGAAACTTTCCAGAACGACGCGTACCCTGAGCTCCAATTTATGAAATCGAGGCACGGAAAGAAAATCAAAACCAAACACCCATAATGGACTTCTAGTGTGCCCTAACTCATTTCTAGGTGCATTTGGAATCCTTCCGAGCCGGTGTGAAACTTTCCAGAACGACGCGTACCGTAAGCTCCAATTTGTGAAATCGAGGCACGGAAAGAAAATCCACACCAAATAACTACAATGGACTACTGGTGTGCCCTACGTCATTTCTAGGTGCATTTGGAATAATTCCGAGCAAATGTGAAACATTCCAGAACGACGGGTGCCCAGAGCTCCACTTTATGACATCGAGGCATGGAAAGAAAACGAACATCAAACTGCCATAATGGACTTCTAGTGTGCCCTACCTCATTTCTAGGTGCATTTGGAATCTTTCCGAGCCGGTGCAAAACTTTCCAAAACGACGCGTACCCGGAGCTCCAATTTATGAAATCGAGGCACGGAAAGAAAATGAAAACCAAACACCCATAATGGACTTCTAGTGTGCCCTACGTCATTTCTAGGTGCATTTGGAATAATTCTGAATAGGTGTAAAACTTTGCAGAGCGACGGGTACCCGGAGCTCCACATTTTGAAATCGAGGCTCGGAAAGAAAATCAATGCAAACAGCCAAAATGGACTTCTGGTGTACCCTATATCATTTCTAGTTGCATTTGGAATAATTCCGAGCAGGTGTGAAACTTTGCTGAACGACGGTACCGTGAGCTCCACTTTACGAAATCGAGGCACAAAAAGACAATCAATACGAAACACCGAAAATAGACTTCTAGTGTGTCCTACCTCATTTCTAGGTGCATTTGGGATCCTTCCGAGCCGGTGTGAAACTTTCCAGAACGACGCGTACCCTAAGCTCCAATTCGTGAAATTGAGGCACGGAAAGAAAATCCACACCAAATAACTGTAATGGACTTCTAGTGTGCCCTACGTAATATCTAGGTGCATTTGGAATAATTCCGAGCAAGTGTGAAACATTCTAGAACGACGGGTACCCAGAGCTTCCACTTTATGAAATCGAGGCATGGAACAAAAATAAACATCAAACTCCCATAATTGACTTCTAGTGTGCCCAACCTCATTTCTAGGTGCATTTGGAATCTTTCCGAGCTGGTGTGAAACTTTCCAGAACGACGCGTACCCTGAGCTCCAATTTATGAAATCGAGGCACGGAAAGAAAATCAAAACCAAACACCCATAATGGACTTCTAGTGTGCCCTACGTTATTTCTAGGTACATTTGGAATAATTCTGAGCAGGTGTAAAACTTTTCAGAGCGACGGGTACCCGGAGATCCACATTATGAATTCGAGGCATGGAAAGAAAATCAACGCAAACACCCAAAATGGACTTCTGGTGTGCCCTATGTCATTTCTAGGTGCATTTGGAATAATTCTGAGCAGGTGTGAAACTTTGATGAACGACGGTATCCAGAGCTCCACTTTACGAAATCGAGGCACAGAAAGACAATCAATACGAAACACCCAAAATAGACTTCTAGTGTGCCGTACCTCATTTCTAGGTGAATTTGGAATACTTCCGAGCCGGTGTGAAACTTTCCAGAACGACGCGTACCCTAAGCTCCAATTTATGAAATTGAGGCATGGAAAGAAAATGAACATCAAACTCCCATAATGGACTTCTAGTGTGCCCTACCTCATTTGTAGGTGCACTTGGAATCTTTCTGAGCCGGTGTGAAACTTTCCAGAACGACGCGTACCCTGAGCTCCAATTTATGAAATCGAGGCACGGAAAGAAAATCAAAACTAAACACCCATAATGGAGTTCTACTGTGCCCTATGTTATTTCTAGATGCATTTGGAATAATTCTGAGCAGGTGTAAAACTTTACAGAGCGACGGGTACCCGGAGCTCCACATTATGAAATCGAGGCACAGAAAGACAATCAATACGAAACACGCAAAATGGACTTCTAGTATGCCCTACCTCATTTCTAGATGCATTTGGAATACTTCCGAGCCGGTGTGAAACTTTCTAGAACGACGCGTACCGTTAGCTCCAATTTATGAAATCGAGGCACGGAAAGAAAATCCACACCAAATAACTATAATAGACTTCTGGTGTGCCCTACGTCATTTGTAGGTGCATTTGGAATAATTTCGAGCAAGTGTGAAACATTCCAGAACGACGGGTACCCAGAGCTCCATTGTGTGAAATCGAGGCATGAAAAGAAAATGAATATCAAACTCCCATAATGGACTTCTAGTGTGCCCTACCTCATTTCTAGGTGCATTTGGAATCTTTCCGAGCCGGTGTGAAACTTTCGAGCAGCACGCGCACTCGAGCTCTAATTTATGAAATCGAGGCACGGAAAGAAAATCAAAACCAAAACACCCATAATGGACTTCTAGTGTGCCCTACATCATTTCTAGGTGCATTTGGAATATTTCTGAGCAGGTGTAAAACTTTGCAGAGCGACGGGTACCCGGAGCTCCACCTTATGAAATCGAGGCACGGAAAGAAAATCAATGCAAACACCCAAAATGGACTTCTGGTCTGCCCTATGTCGTTTCTAGGTGCATTTGGAATAATTCCGAGCAGGTGTGAAACTTGGCTGGACGACGGTATCGACAGCTACACTATACGAAATCGAGGCAAAGAAAGACAATCAATACGAAACACGCAAAATGGACTTCTAGTGTGCCCTACCACATTTCTAGGTGCATTTGGAATCCTTCCGAGCCAATTGTGAAACTTTCGAGCAATCCACGCGTCATCAGAAGCTCCAATTTATGAAATCGAGTCACGGAAAGAAAATCCACAACAAATAACTATAATAGACTTCCGGTGTGCCCTACGTCATTTATAGGTGCATTTGGAATAATTCCGAGCAAGTGTGAAACATTCTAGAACGACAGGTACCTAGAGCTCCACTTTATGAAATCGAGGCATGGAAAGAAAATGAACATCAAACTCCAATAATGGACTTCTCGTGTGCCCTACCTCATTTCTATGTGCATTTGGAATCTTTCCGAGCTGGTGTGAAACTTTCCGGAACGACGCGTACCCTGAGCTCTAATTTTTGAAATCGAGGCACGGAAGGAAAATCAAAACCAAACACCCATAATGGACTCCTACTGTGCCCTACGTCATTTCTAAGTGCATTTGGAATAATTTCGAGCAGGTGTAAAAGTTTGCAGAGGGACGGGTACCCGGAGCTCCACCTTACGACATCGAGGCACAGAAAGTAAATCAATAAAAACACCCAAAATGGACTTCTGGTCTGCCCTATGTCATTTCTAGGTGCATTTGGAATAATTCCAAGCACGTGTGAAACTTGGCTGAACGACGGTATCCACAGCTCCACTTTACGAAATCGAGGCACAGAAAGACGATCAATACGAAACACGCAAAATGGAATTCTGGTGTGCCCTACCACATTTCTAGGTGCATTTGGAATACTTCCGAGGCGGTGTGAAACATTCCAGAACGACGGGTACCCAGAGCTCCACTTTATGAAATCGAGGCATGGAAAGGAAATGAACATCAAACTCCCATAATGGACTTCTAGTGTGCCCTATCTCATTTCTAGGTGCATTTGGAATCCTTCCGAGCAGGTGTGAAATTTCCAGAACGACACGTACCCTGAGCTCCAATTTATGAAATCGAGGCACGGAAAGAAAATCAAACTCCCATAATGGACTTCTTGTGTGCCCTACCTCATTTCTAGGTGCATTTGGAATCTTTCCGAGCCAGTGTGTAACTTTCCAGAACGACGCCTACCCTGAGCACGAATTTATGAAATCGAGGCACGGAAAGAAAATCAAAACCAAATACCCATAATGGACTTCTAGTGTGCCCTACATCATTTCTAGGTGCATTTGGAATAATGCCGAGCGAGTGTAAAACTTTCAGAGCGAGCGAGGCACCCGGAGCTCCACATTACGAAATCGTGGCACGGAAAGAAAATCAATGCAAACAGCCAAAATGGACTTCTGGTGTGCCCTATGTCATTTGTAGGTGCATTTGGAATAACTCCGAGCAGGTGTGAATCTTTGCTAAACGACAGTATCCAGAGCTCCACTTTACGAAATCAAGGCACAGAAAGACAATCAATACGAAACACGCAAAATGGACTTCTTGTGTGCCGTACCTCATTTCTAGGTGCATTTGGAATATTTCCGAGCCGGTGTGAAACTTTCCAGAACGACGCGTACCCTGAGCTCCAATTTATGAAATCGAGGCTCGGAAAGAAAATCAAAACCAAACACCCATAATGGACTTCTACTGTGCCCTACGTCATTTCTAGGTGCATTTGGAATGCTTCCAAGCCGGTGTGAGACTTTCCAGAACAACGCGTACCCTAAGCTTCAATTTATGAAATCGAGGCACGAAAAGAAAATCCACACCAAATAACTACAATGGACATCTGGTGTGTGCCCTACGCCATTTCTAGGTGCATTTGAAAGAATTCCGAGCAAGTGTGAAACATTCGAGAACGACGGGTATCTAGAGCTCCACTTTATGAAATCGAGAGATGGAAAGAAAATGAACATCAAACTCCCATAATGGACTTCTAGTGCGCCCTACCTTATTTCTAGGTGCATTTGGAATCTTTCCGAGCCGGTGTGAAACTTTCCAGAATGCGCGCACACTCGAGCTCCAATTTATGAAATCGAGGCACGGAAAGAAAATCAAAACCAAACACCCGTAATGGACTTCTACTGTGCCCTACGTCATTTCTAGGTGCATTTGGAATAATTCCGAGAAGGTCTTAAACTTTGCAGAGCGACGGTTACCCGGAGCTCCACCTTATGAAATTGAGGCACGGAAAGAAAAATCAATGCAAACACCCAAAATGGACTTCGTGTGCCTATGTCATTTCTAGGTGCATTTGGAATAATTCGAAGCGGTGTGAAACTTTCTTTCAACGACGGTATCCACAGGCTCCACTTTACGAAATCGAGGCACAGAAAGACAATCAATACGAAACACGCAAAATGGACTTCTAGTGTGCCCTACCTCATTTCTAGGTGCATTTGGAATCCTTCCGAGCCGGTGTGAAACTTTCGAACAGCGCGTCTGAGTAAGCTCCAATTTATGAAATCGAGGCACGGAAAGAAAATCCACACCAAATAACTATAATGGACTTTTGGTGTGCCCTACGTCATTTCTAGGAGCATTTGGAATAATTCCGAGCAAGTGTGAAACATTCCAGAACGACGGGTCCCTAGAGCTCCACTGTATGAAATCGAGGCTTGGAAAGAAAATGAACTTCAAACTCCCATAATGGACTTCTAGTGTGCCCTACCTCATTTCTAGGTGCATTTGGAATCTTTCCGAGCCGTGTGAAACTTTCGAGAAGCACGCGTATCCCGAGCTCCAATTTATGAAATAGAGGCACGGAAAGAAAATCAAAACCAAACACCCATAATGGACTTCTAGTGTGCCCTACGTCATATCTAGGTGCATTTGGAATAATTCACGAGTGGTGTAAAACTTTGTAGAGCGCGGGTTGCACCTCGGAGCTCCACATTATGAAATCGAGGCACGGAAAGAAAATCAACATAAACACCCAAAATGGACTTCTAGTGTGCCCTATGTCATTTCTAGGTGCATTTGGAATAATTCGAGTAGGTGTGAAACTTTCTTACATTTCGGTATCTAGAACTCCACTTTACGAAATCGAGGCAAAGAAAGACAATCAATACGAAACACCCAAAATAGACTTCTAGTATGCCCTACCTCATTTCTAGGTGCATTTCGAATCCTTTCGAGCCGGTGTGAAACTTTCTAGAACGACGCTGCACCTAAGCTCCAATTTATGAAATCGAGGCATGGAAAGAAAATGAACATCAAACTCCCATAATGGACTTCTAGTGTGCCCTACCTCATTTCTAGGTGCATTTGGAATCTTTCCGAGCCGGTGTGAAACTTTCGAGCATCCACGCGTGCACTCGAGCTCCAATTTATGAAATCGAGGCACGGAAAGAAAATCAAACCAAACACCCATAATGGACTTCTAGTGTGCCCTACGTTTTTCTAGGTGCATTTGGAATAATTACGGCAGTGTAAAACTTTTCGAGCGGCGGGTGCACCCGAGCTCCACATTATGAAATCGAGGCACGGAAAGAAAATCAACGCAAACACCCAAAATGGACTTCTGGTGTGCCCTATGTCATTTCTAGGTGCATTTGGAATAATTCCGAGCCGGTGTGAAACTTTGCTGAACGACGGTATCCAGAGCTCCACTTTATGAAATCGAGGCACAGAAAGACAATCAATACGAAACACCCAAAATGGACTTCTAGTGTGCCCTACCTCATTTCTAGGTGCATTTGGAATACTTCCGAGCCGGTGTGAAACTTTCCGAGCCACGCGCACTCTAAGCTCCAATTTATGAAATCGAGGCATGGAAAGAAAATGAACATCAAACTCCCATAATGGACTTCTAGTGTGCCCTACCTCATTTCTAGGTGCATTTGGAATCTTCCGAGCGGTGTGAAACTTTCGAGCAGCGACGCGTGCACTCGAGCTCCAATTTATGAAATCGAGGCACGGAAAGAAAATCAAAACCAAACACCCATAATGGACTTCTAGTGTGCCCTATGTCATTTCTAGGTGCATTTGGAATAATTCGAGCAGGTGTAAAACTTTCTGAGAGCGATTAGTACACCAGAGCTCCACTTTATGAAATCGAGGCACGTAAAGACAATCAATATGAAACACCCAAAATGGACTTCTAGTGTGCCCTACCTCATTTCTAGGTGCATTTGGAATACTTCCGAGCGGTGTGAAACTTTCTAGAACGACGCGTGCCGATTAGCTCCAATTTATGAAATCGAGGCACGGAAAGAAAATCCACACCAAATAACTATAATGGACTTCGGTGTGCCCTACGTCATTTCTAGGTGCATTTGGAATAATTCGAGCAAGTGTGAAACATTCGAGCAATCCAGGTACCCAGAGCTCCATTTATGAAATCGAGGCATGAAAAGAAAATGAATATCAAACTCCCATAATGGACTTCTAGTGTGCCCTACCTCATTTCTAGGTGCATTTGGAATCTTTCCGAGCCGTGTGAAACTTTCGAGAACGATGCGCACTCGAGCTCCAATTTATGAAATCGAGGCACGGAAAGAAAATCAAACCAAACACCCATAATGGACTTCTAGTGTGCCCTACATCATTTCTAGGTGCATTTGGAATATTTCAGAGTGTAAAACTTTCGAGCGATTTTGCAATTGCGAGCTCCACCTTATGAAATCGAGGCACGGAAGAAAATCAATGCAAACACCCAAAATGGACTTCTAGTGTGCCCTATGTCATTTCTAGGTGCATTTGGAATAATTCCGAGCAGTGTGAAACTTTCGAGTAATCAGCGGTATCCAGAGCTCCACTTTATGAAATCGAGGCACGAAAAGACAATCAATCTGAAACACCCAAAATGGACTTCTAGTGTGCCCTACCTCATTTCTAGGTGCATTTGGAATCCTTTCGAGCAAGTGTGAAACTTTCGAGCAGCGGCGTACCCTAAGCTCCAATTTATGAAATCGAGTTATGGAAAGAAAATGAACATCAAACTCCCATAATGGACTTCTAGTGTGTCCTACCTCATTTCTAGGTGCATTTGGAATCTTTCCGAGCCGGTGTGAAACTTTCCAGAAAGTCGCGTGCCCTGAGCTCCATTTTATGAAATCGAGGCACGGAAAGAAAATCAAAACCAAACACCCATAATGGACTTCTACTGTGCCCTACGTCATTTCTAGTTGCATTTGGAATAATTCGAGCGGTGTAAAACTTTGCGAGCGAGCGGCAGCACGCAGAGCTCCACATTATGAAATCGAGGCACTGGAAGAAAATCAATGCAAACACCCAAAATGGACTTCTGGTGTGCCCTATGTCATTTCTAGGTGCATTTGGAATAATTCGAGCAGTGTGAAACTTTGGTTAAGCAGCGGTATCGCGAGCTCCACTTTATGAAATCGAGGCACGAAAAGACAATCAATCTGAAACACCCAAAATGGACTTCTAGTGTGTCCTACCTCATTTCTAGGTGCATTTGGAATCCTTCCAAGCGGTGTGAAACTTTCCAGAAAGAACGCGTACCCTAAGCTCCAATTTGTGAAATCGAGGCACGGAAAGAAAATCCACACCAAATAACTATAATGGACTTCGGTGTGTGCCCTCGTCATTTCTAGGTGCATTTGGAATAATTCCGAGCAAGTGTGAAACATTCGAGCAGCGGGTATCCAGAGCTCCACTTTATGAAATCGAGGCATGGAAAGAAAATGAACATCAAACTCCCATAATGGACTTCTAGTGTGCCCTACCTCATTTCTAGGTGCATTTGGAATCTTTCCGAGCGGTGTGAAACTTTCGAGCAGCCACAGCGTGCCAGAGCCCCAATTTATGAAATCGAGGCACGGAAAGAAAATCAAAACCAAACACCCATAATGGACTTCTAGTGTGCCCTACGTCATTTCTAGGTGCATTTGGAAGAATTCTGAGCAGGTGTAAAACTTTGCAGAGCGACGGGTACCCAGAGCTCCACCATATGAAAACGAGGCATGGAAAGAAAATCAACGCAAATACCCATAAAGGACTTCTGGTGTGCCGTACGTCATTTCTAGGTGCATTTGGAATAATTCCGAGCAAGTGTGAAACATTCGAGCAGCGGGTACCGAGCTCCACTTTATGAAATCGAGGCATGGAAAGAAAATGAACATCAAACTCCCATAATGGACTTCTAGTGTGCCCTACCTCATTTCTAGGTGCATTTGGCATCTTTCCGAGCCGGTGTGAAACTTTCGAATCAGCAGCGTGCCACAGCTCTAATTTATGAAATCGAGGCACGAAAAGAAAATCAAAACCAAACACCCATAATGGACTTCTAGTCTGCCCTACGTCATTTTCTAGGTGCATTTGGAATAATTCTGAGCAGGTCTAAAACTTTGCAGAGCGACGGGTGCCCGGAGCTCCACATTATGTAATCGAGGCACGAAAAAAAATCAATGTAAACAACCAAAATGGACTTCTGGTGTGCCCTATGTCATTTCTAGGTGCATTTGGAATAATTCCGAGCAGGTGTGAAACTTTCGAGCAGCGGTATCCAGGCTCCACTTTATGAAATCGAGGCACGGAAAAGACAATCAATACGAAACACCCAAAATGGACTTCTAGTGTGCCCTACCTCATTTCTAGGTGCATTTGGAATCCTTGAGCGGTGTGAAACTTTCGAGAAGCAGCGTATCGGAGCTCCAATTTATGAAATCGAGGCACGGAAAGAAAATCACACCAAATAACTATAATGGACTTCTGTGTGCCCTACGTCATTTCTAGGTGCATTTGGAATAATTCCGAGCAAGTGTGAAACATTCCGAGCAGCGGTACCCAGAGCTCCACTTTATGAAATCGAGGCATGGAAAGAAAATAAACATCAAACTCCCATAATGGACTTCTAGTGTGCCCTACCTCATTTCTAGGTGCATTTGGAATCTTTCCGAGCCGGTGTGAAACTTTCCAGAACGACGCGTACCCTGAGCTCCAATTTATGAAATCGAGGCACGGAAAGAAAATCAAAACCAAACACCCATAATGGACTTCTACTGTGCCCTACGTCATTTCTAGGTGCATTTGGAATAATTCTGAGCAGATGTAAAACTTTGCAGAGCGACGGGTACCCGGAGCTCCACATTATGAAAGAAAATCAATGCAAACACCCAAAATGGACTTCTGGTCAGACCTATGTCATTTCTAGGTGCATTTGCAATAATTCCGAGCAGGTGTGAAACTTTGCTGAACGACGGTATCGACAGCTCCACTTTACGAAATCGAGGCACAGAAAGACAATCAATACGAAACACGCAAAATGGACTTCTAGTGTGCCCTACCTCATTTCTAGGTGCATTTGGAATCCTTCCAAGCCGGTGTGAAACTTTCTAGAATGACGCGTACCGTAAGCTCCAATTTATGAAATCGAGGCACGGAAAGAAAATCCACACCAAATAACTACAATGGACTTCTGGTGTGCCCTACGTCATTTCTAGGTGCATTTGGAATAATTCCGAGCAAGTGTGAAACATTCCAGAACGACGGTACCCAGAGCTCCACTTTTTGAAATCGAGGCATGGAAAGAAAATGAACATCAAACTCCCATAATGGACTTCTAGTGTGCCCTACCTCATTTCTAGGTGCATTTGGAATCTTTCCGAGCCGGTGTGAAACTTTCGAGCAGACGCGTACTCGAGAGCTCCAATTTATGAAATCGAGGCACGGAAAGAAAATCAAACCAAACACCCATAATGGACTTCTAGTGTGCCCTACGTCATTTCTAGGTGCATTTGGAATAATTACGAGCAGGTGTAAAACTTTGCGAGCGGCAGGTGCCGAGCTCCACATTATGAAATCGAGGCACGGAAAGAAAATCAATGCAAACACCCAAAATGGACTTCGGTGTGCCCTATGTCATTTCTAGGTGCATTTGGAATAATTCGGCAGTGTGAAACTTTCTTTGAGCAGCGGTATCCAGAGCTCCACTTTATGAAATCGAGGCACGGAAAGACAATCAATCTGAAACACCCAAAATGGACTTCTAGTGTGCCCTACCTCATTTCTAGGTGCATTTGGAATCCATTCCGAGCGGTGTGAAACTTTCGAGCAGCAGCATCTGCGTAAGCTCCAATTTATGAAATCGAGGCACGGAAAGAAAATCCACACCAAATAACTATAATGGACTTCGGTGTGCCCTCGTCATTTCTAGGTGCATTTGGAATAATTCGAGCAAGTGTGAAACTTTCGAGCAGCGGGTACCCAGAGCTCCACAGATGAAATCGAGGCATGGAAAGAAAATGAACATCAAACTCCCATAATGGACTTCTAGTGTGCCCTACCTCATTTCTAGGTGCATTTGGAATCTTCCAGAAGCGGTGTGAAACTTTCGAGCAGCCATCGGTATCCACAGCTCCACTTTACGAAATCGAGGCACAGAAAGACAATCAATACGAAACAAGCAAAATGGACTTCTAGTGTGCCCTACCTCATTTCTAGGTGCATTTGGAATCCTTCCGAGCTGGTGTGAAACTTTCGAATCGCAGCGTGCACTAAGCTCCAATTTATGAAATCGAGGCACGGAAAGAAAATCCACACCAAATAACTATAATGGACTTCTGGTGTGCCCTATGTCATTTCTAGGTGCATCTGAAATAATTCCGAGCAAGTGTGAAACATTCGAGCAGCCATGTACCCAGAGCTCCATTTATGAAATCGAGGCATGGAAAGAAAATGAACATCAAACTCCCATAATGGACTTCTAGTGTGCCCTACCTCATTTCTAGGTGCATTTGGAA